>APFE031745467.1:53480-114347 GCA_000404065.3 Pinus taeda
CTTTCTTTTGCTTTGATGAAATTCCTTCTTAAGCTTAGCAAGCTCTTCATCCCTTTCTTGTACTTGAAGCTTGACAAGATCAATTGTATCCCTTGTTTGATATTGGTCACCAGCTAGTGCTATCTTCTTAAGTTCCTCATTTTCTTTTTTCAAATGGTTAATCTCTTTCATGGCAGCCATAAGTTGAGCGAGGAGATCTTCTACACAATCTTTTTCATTCTCTTCATCTTCTAGGTCTGCTTTGGCCTTGATGTCATCATTCTCATTTTCAGCGTCTATGATGGGTTTTGGACTTCCTTCTTGATTTCCATCATCTTCTTGACTGATGGTCATGGTCAATGCTCCTTTTGGGTGAAGGTCATGAAGTTTGTCCCATATACCCTTTGCTGATGAATATTTTCCTAGATTGTTCTTTATAGAATCAAGGAGTCCATTCAAGATTGCCTTCATTGCTTTTGCATTGTAGTCCTTGGATTCTCCATCCATCCTGCTATCATCAATCATTGATTTCCAGATTTCAATGCCTCGAGTTTGTAAGAAATTCCTCATTCTTGCTTCCCATATATTAAAGTTCCCATTGAACCATGGAGCCTCCTCAAATTGATTGTCTTCTATCTTAGTAGTAGAGGGAGACACATCCTTGGGAGGATTGGAGACTTTCTTCCTTAACTTCGCCATTTGTGTTCTAAAGATCAACCTTCAAGTTGTTAGGATTTGAATGAAGGTACTGGCTCTGATACCAATTGTTGGAAATACTGAGGGGGGGTGAATCATTATTTCTTTTTTTCAACTATTATTTTACCAGATGAAACATTTATATTCAGAACACAAGATGAACAACAAGTATCAATGCTTTTATTAATATAATATTTGCAATAAAATAGATACAATATGTAAGTGGTTGCAATCAGTTGCCAAGCACCAACTTGGACTTTTGTGAGGCTCCAACCTCCAGAGCTCCAACTCTGTTTTGCGAAGGCAACAATCTTGGACTTAGGAGCACCAACCCCCAAGGACTTCAATCCTTTCTAGTTCCTGAGACACCAGTCCCAAAGACACCTATCCTTCCTACTCCCAAGGCATCAACCCCAAGGACTCCAATCCTTCTTACTTCTGAGGCACCAGCCCTAAAGACTCCAACCCTTCTTGCTTCTGAGGCACCAGCCTCGAGGGTTCCGGCCTAATCTTGTCAAGGCACGTTTGATAGTAATGTTCTGCTCTCATAACTCTTCATTACTGAGTTCTGTCTGTTTACAACTTCATTGTAGTCTCCATGCTACAGCATCAATGACAGCCAGTCTTCTCATGAAGGAGTCTTTACAATTCTTCATACTATCCACACAAAGTCTCCAATAGATGACCTCTGATAATGTCTCCACACAGCTTTAGTGAGTCTACTCATAGTTGCACTAAGCTCTGCATAAGAACCAACTTTTTGTTCAAGCATATGTTCTCACTGTCACAGTAAATGCCTCAGTATAACTGTTTCTCTGCTGACTAATTCTCCCTTTAAACAATGCTAGATAAAACTCTATTCATTACATCACATAATTATTCTTCACGCTGCATTGTATACCTGATTAATTCGTTCATAGGGTAACACGATTAGCTGAGAAACCCTTCGAATGCCTTCTGGCCTGTTGGTCCTTCGGCCCTTTTCTGTTCTGCTGGACCCTACTGCTGCCTCTGTTTCCTCCAACCTTTTCAACCAGACTTCAACACTGCTTGTTCTTTGTTTTTGTATCTTCTTGACGCCTCTAATCGTCGGTTTCCTCTTTCCACTGGCTCTTTGGCTTCCTCCTCGATCGTTGTAGTTTCCTCTGCCTCGCTTCATCCTCGGTCGCTGTGGCTTCCTCTGCGCTGGCTTGCTTCTTCGACTTCCCGATCCTTTGGCTTCCTCTACCTATTTAGGTTTACTAATTCTCACAGGACACGTTGATTTAACGGCGAGGACCAAATACCCAGAGAAAAACTGCTACATCTTAGAACTATAATAGAGCCCCTTTTTTCGATGATAAAAGGCATACACAGGACTTTATTGTTTAACAGACATGCCATGTCCCAATCGCAATCGCAATTGGCTTTCGTTCAGGCCTCATGAACTATCAGGAGCATTTCTTATGCATTTTTGCCTTCAAACCACGCGCAATGCAAATATTCAAACACACAGGAATATATGAGAAAACACGACCGAAACTCTAAAGTACGGACTTCAAATGCATTACGCCCACATTTATAACTACATCGGGTCCGCAATGTAATCGCAATCGACAGTCGCAGCTTACCGCGGTCTTGTATAAGTTGAGCCCATAACATCGTCGATGGTCGATGGCCCTGCTGGACGCGATATAATATTGAGTTGTATTATAATCAAATCATCGGGTTTGCGGCATATATCACAATCGGCGCTTTTGAAGCGGCAAGGCCTTAAGGTCTTTCGATATGGCGGACGCGACATACAATAAAGTCATATTGTAATCTTTATGCAGGTCTGTAGCATATCGCTATTATAAATATTATATATTATATATATATATATTATAATATATAATATATATATAATATATTTGCATTCACAAGTTTAATGTAGCAAGGCTTAGAGCCCAAATATAACGATATATATGAAATGCACTTAAACCCGCACATACCCAGACTTCACCTGTTTATACACCTGGACATATATGTCGTCAGGTACGCACATATATATCGCAATCGAGGGTTTTGGGGTGATGGCATATAACCGAACCCGTCGATTACAATATCGTCGATCCGATAGTGTATTCCTTTATATGTATACTATTCTCTGCTCTGATAGTGTATTCAAATACAACTATGATTTCCGCCTCCGATAGTGTAAATGCCTTTATGTATAGGTTTTCAATATATATGTGAATTCCACCTCTGATAGTGTATTCTGATGTATATGTACACTCTGCCTCTGATAGTGTATATTGTGCACATATATATATAAACTTTGCTTTTCTGCTCTTCTCTATGCTCCACTCCTTTTAACTCTTACGCTCTTCTTTGGCTGGCATACTTACTCCTGATATGGATCTAATAACTCCCAATAGTGTATTCTTTGGCATCCATTGCTCCGATAGCTCTGTTTTTCTCTCTGCTTCCTCTGATAGCTCTGTTTGCTCCGTTTTCTCCTATGTTTGCTCTGTTTGCTCTGTTTGCTCCTCCGATATTTTCTTTGGCATATATATATGACATGTACATATATGGCTCCTCTTGTAGCTCCGATAGCTCTGTTTGCTCCTCTCTTTTGCCCTGTTTTGCCTCCTCTGGCTTGGCAAGGTCTTTCAAAAACCTCCTTTGATACCTTCATACTTTGATGGCTTCTGCGTTTTCCAATATGCCTCTCTTGCTATGATATTCTACAATATGCTTTGATATGCCTCCCTTGTTAACTCCTCCATTAACATACTCTTGCTTATGGCTTGGCTATCCTGATGGCCTTGCTCCTGTCTCTTCATGGATCTGCTCTGCTTCCCTTTGGCTTCATATCATCATCTAGTATCTAGAATATTTCCATATTGAGATCAATGACAACCTAGGTCAACACACACTTGCGCAACATAGGTGGTCTACCTTCCTCACGTATGCTTGCATATCACAGTGAAGAGTGTGCATATGCTTAACATTTGCAGTAGTGTCACACAGCATCATGGTATGTCCACAGACTGCATGTCATGCACTTTCACTCATTTTTGTTCTGTGAACGCTTGTAAGCTCGGAGTGTGTCTATCTTCATTGGTGTATCTTTCACAGCTGCTGGTCCGCACAACTGTGTTGCTCGCGGACTATGCCTTCACCAACATGGGTCAACCAGTGCGCCATTCGCTGCATTAGAAGTATCACTTCAAATGATCAAGGCCATGCACTGTTAGCTTAGGAGTAGGAGTAGCATTTGTTTTCAGTTTGCTTGCTTGCATGCTTATTTGCTTCCTTGCTTTGCATGTTTGTTTGTCTGCTTACTCACTTTGCTTTTGTATTTACTTTTGTTTCTGTTTTGATTTGTTGTTTGTTTGCTTGTTTTCGTTCATAGGTTAGTTTCACATGAATTCGTGCATGACTCTTGAAACAAGTTGGCTAAAATACAAGAGGCCTTGTGCAGCTATCACTACTTGGTTATTTGCCATCCTACCTCTGTATGAAGAACTTGTTACTTTTAGTCCATGATACGTCAATGGAAAATGCGTATTATTCGAAGTGAACCTTGGTGAAAACACGACGTTTGTGCGCTAACTAGTGTCACCTACTCTAGTCGGTTGTTTTTGGGTTAACCCTTGTCAGCTCAGTGAAGTAGAGTACGGTGAGGGGTAAAACCTTAACAGGCACGTCAAAGGTATAATAAATTACTTATCTGCAAGAACAACCTCTTCTACTCTCAATAAGTCAGGATCCCTCTTCCGCCTCTGAAATGAATAAGTGTTATGCACAGTAATGAAAAAATGAAAAATGAAAATTTTCAAAAAATGAATAAGGCGAAAAAAAAGAAAAGCTTCCTGTGCAAAGAAGTGATGCAAGTAACTCCGTCGGGGTACTGACCAGGCTCACTAGTAGCGGAGCCATGCTTGTGTTCCTATGTGACTCCGTCAGGGTACTGTCCAGGCCTGATAGCAGCTGAGCAACACTAGAGATGAAACTAAGACTCTGACGACTACACTGCTTGTGCATCAATATACCCCTCAACCCCAATTGAAACAACTGCATTTCCTTGGCTTGGAATGTGTTTCAATTGACCAAGAGCTTGGCAAATGCTACATCTTACAATGAAGCTAGTGTGAAAACCAAGACGAACTTAGAACTGAACAATACTTCCGGAGGTATTAGACTTGCTTTTCCCGAACAAGGTCCATTCAGAGAGCTGGGGTTCTACCACTGTGTCGCCAAGTGTTGTAGCAGCTACAACCACCCTCCAAAATTTTGCCTTAACTTCATTTTGGAACCTCCCTACCAAACTTTAACAGCAGGATGTGTTGCTTCGTCAAGTACACAAGATTCAGTGTTTTTCTTGTAGAATGACAGTCTGTTCATCAGAGCTTGTTGCATTCCCCTCACAGCCTGTTCTTTCGGGCTTGGTCTAGCTGCAGGTTGAGCAGCTCCCTCAAGAAATTGTGCAATTCTGGAAGGACAACCAGCTTTCCCTCTAGAAATTGTGAAATTATGTCTCTACAAATCTGACAGCCAAGCTTCACCCAGAAAATTACGCAATTCCTCCCAACAAGGCTGCGCAGCCCAGAAATTGCGCAATTCTGGGCAGCAGTTAGCTGCTCCTCCCAAAAATTGTGCAATCCCTCTGGGTAGCCAGCCCAACCCCCTCCTATAAATGCACATTTTTTCCTCCCAACTGAGCACACTGTTGCATGTGCAGTTAAGTTGACCAGTGCCCTCCGAGACCGAGCAAAATTGATTTGCATGCATGGCCTACTCCTCCCAAGGCAGCATGCAAAGGCATCCCTTGTTTCAGGGATTTATTTTTAGCAATTGGAGGTTACATGCAAAGATCATTTCAGAAACCTCCCACCAAGTGTCGCTTTCCCTAGATTTGTGGCATGTGCATCGCAACCTCGATTTTATCAAAACTCATCAATCGGACGCTGCAGAACTCATTACTCACATCAATCTTGCAACTCTAACATCCCACATTGCATCTAGGAGTCTTCGACACATTCAGCTCAGTTGTTTTGAGGTAAGCCCACTTTTCATGTTTAGCGTTGCATTTCCGGCGCTTTTTGTGTTTCACTTCATATGAATGTTGTGTGCTTGATTTCAGTGAGCGCTTGCTATCGTTTTGATACATACTAGCTTGTACTAGCACCATTTCAATTTTCGTTAACATCTCACTATAGTCGCATGCATGAAACTATTCTTGCTTTTGTGTGGACGATCGTCATTGCAGCTACTCGCTTCACACACATGCAAGTCGTCCTGTTTCCTGAATCATGCACTTGTTGTTTGCATGAACGATCATTCACTCTTGTTTGCATTCACCTCACCATGCATTCAGACTTCTCATGTTTCCAGTCGCCCATCGGCCGAACTGCGCTGCCTTGACATGGATCGTGCCTTGCCCGGCTAGCACTACGCATTTCCGGAAGCAAAGGCTTTGCCTTCCCTCCAGAAATTGTGCAAGCCTAGCGAGGAACTGACCTTCAGGCTTGCATTGCGCAATTCTTGGAGGCAGTGTCCTATTGGCCCCAGAAACTACACAACCTTCATGATCAGTCACACTTGCAAGTCAATTCTCAAGTTTGTTTCAGTTTTTGACTAACAAATTGTTTGTCATGAGTGTTGCTATGTATACATGCATCACAGGTGTTAATCTGTCTCTCAACAGCACAAATTACAATGGCCTTCAAGAGAGCAGAGTCAAAGGACACCGTTGAGAGCACAACGTGGGTTGTAGCCAAGCAAGTGTCTATGAGTTTACTTATGCCTATGAAGACATCAAGTTGTTCGTGGACAAGGACATAAAGATAAAATGGCAGCAGCATCACAGCGAGCAGCACCATCAGGAGCAGCGGAAGGCAGCACACCTGCACGCAACGAACACAAGAGGAAGGATGTTGACAACATAGAGGCGGAACAAAGTTGCAAGTTTGAGCATATCCACTTGTGATGAAAGCAACTTTGGAGACTTAGGCTATGAAGTGACGGCGCGACATGAAGATTGTGCGAAGACAGAGAACAGAATAGGGAAGGAGTTGCATGTGCTGAAGCAACGACTCAAGGAAGAACAGGAGCTGCATAGACAGAGAATGAGTTGCAGTAGGAACAGGTACAACAGCGGGCGCAACATGCACTCACAAATGAAATTGCACCCGTACAAGTTATAGATCCATCCTAGCAATTGGCGCAGAGCAGACATGGTGAGTAGTGTTGTTGATCGTATGCAAGGGAATTAAGCAGCATTCATGTTATTGCATGCATGCATGCGATCCAACCCATTTGGCACACTCACCAAGGCGAAGGCAAGAAGCAAGTCCAACTGGAGCTGAACATGTAGTTGACAGTTGATGTGCATGACCACCAGCACACACTAAAAAATCAGCATGGACACTATGCATCAGTGTGTTGTTGGTTCGCTCACACCCAAGAAGACCATGCGCATGCTAGCAGACGAGTTGGATGGAGGGGCCATACTAATGCACCCAAATGCAACAGAGGCAAGAGTTTGCTTCAGCAAGATGTCACCATTGAGCGCATGCACACCATCACGGACGACCAAGCTTGGCATTAGCTCACCACCTTCACCATCACAAGCATGTCAAAAAGTTGGTCTCACCACAACAGACCGAGTGTCAGTGATGTCTTGCATGACTTGCTCAAGCCATATTGTCTCACATGGACAAATGTGCATTATAATGTAACGTCTTGTCAAGTGGAAGTTCAAGTGTCAATAGTTGGATGTAACAGTCATAGAATAGATGAAGAGTCATGAGGGTAGATGAACTGTCACAAAGGGGAATGTCAAGGGTCACCCCACCCTTTGTTATAAATAGAACATCATAACTCATTGTAAAGGCTTTTGGTCAGCGAAGCTTCCGATAGGACTATCTTAGAGAAATCTTGGAGATTATTGTAAAGAGCCTTGGCTTCTCCACTGCGCAGAGCTAGTATATCTCTTTTGAGGAGCAGGAGGTTGTGGCTGTAACATTCCGCTATCGAAACTAGTGGTTATACATAGATGTATTGTATGACTGGAATTTACACTTCTTAATATAACAAAGCCAGCATGTTTCATGCATATGTTGTATTGTATTCTATGTTATTTGGTTTACTCTAAATGATATATGTATTTGTTTGCTTACGCATGCATGTATGGACTTTTCTGTGTATGTATCTATGAATCTTTCTGAAATGTGTTGTTGGTTTAACCATCACATTGGATTGCTAGCTAACTTGCCTTTCATGTTGTGATGCATCTTTACTCGTGTGTTCGCTTCTTAACTTCATGTTATCACAGGTTTCCAAGGGGCGCACTCATCTCAACCCCCGTGTGTTTGAACCACTCATGTATCTTCCTTGGCTTGTTGCAACTGTCACACCCTTGCTATCAACAGAGACATCTTACTTGCCTCTATGTGGAATCGCGATCAAGGCATTACCGTACGACCCACTGTTGGGACTCCTCCACCAAACGGTCTGAGGTCTAATTGGGACTTCTTACCGAGGAGATCCCCTTACATGTTGGTGGGTCCAACATCGTCAACAGTAGGGCTAGAACCTCTCCAACATACATGAGAATTGATCTCCTACAAGAAGAAAGCTTAACAAGCTATCTCTAATGATATTCTAACAGAAGAACAACAAACCAAGCAAGCTAAAGAGCATGGAAGGTAGAAGTTATGATCTCGATCACAAAGGCACTACCAACTCAACAAAATTTTGGCATATGAGAAAAAGAGATGCCATTTACTTAACAAAGAACTAGTGAGTGTCTTATGTAAGCAGAAACACTCAAGTGATATTTTTAGGAATTTCCTTAATCACTAGGGTGAGTCGTCTTCCTGGGATAATCTTACCATAAGTGCTCAACCCCACAAACCCTAGACATGTGAGTCATGCCATCAATATTTCTTAAAAGCACCCCCATTGTACTGTCGAAATTAATAAACCATAGGAAATGGACACAATAAGGTTAAATAAAATAGCAATTAGATATATCTACCGCAACCACTTATGTTAGGATTAAGCTTGATCAGGTCAACAGCTCAAAGAACATGTCCTTATAAATTAGGATCATTTGGGAACACAGAGGAGGTTCAGTAGTTGACATACCCCATTTAGTTTGGAGACAAAAGAGAAACTCGATAATTAACATACCACAATTAGTGGACAAAGCCCAAGAGAGAATCTAGATTAGGAAAGAGGAAGCCAAATGGGTCAACAAAAATAGTGACAATAAATAAGCATGCCACCAAGAAAGATAGATGAAAGGGAAAACCTTATCATGGCACTTGACATCACATGAGAAAACTACAATAACACATCTAGGACAAGTCAAGTGACTCTAGAACCTTGGTGTCATCAAAGGGTGGATCATCCATGGCCATGCATCTTGAAATATCCCAGCATGCCACCAAGAAAGATAGATGAAAGAGAAAACCCTATCATGGCACTTGACATCACCTGAGAAACTACAATAACACATCTAGGACAAGTCAAGTGAATCTAAAGAGATGAGAACCTTGGTGTCATCAAAGGCTGGATCATCCATGGCCATGCATCTTGAAATATCCCACCCAAACATCCAAAGGGATATATATAGTTTGTACAAAGTGCGGAAACCATACTTTACAACCTAATCAAGTTACGTTGAATATACTTCTTAAAGATAAAATATATATATTCATCGACAAATCCATTAATTTTAGATCAAAAGCATTTTATTTAAAACCAAAGCCATTGACTTTAGCAAAATCCACACGTTATGTTGATACAAAACGTATTAATATACAGGCAGAAACATCTAATGTGCCAAAGTCCATGTGCTTTAACTAAAATTGGAAGCTTATGAGATAAATTATATACGTTTGAGGAAAAAATTGTGGTAACCTGTGGTAGGACTAAAGCATGGATCCTGAAGGATAAAACATGTGCATAGCACTAAACCATGAGCCTTGAAACTAGTCGCAATGATTACAAAGTACTAGATAATCGATGCACATTACCTTTTAACCTTGGAATGAAATTTGGGTAAAATCCACGCAATTGGCATCGAAGCATGAATTTATCTCATAAATTTCAACTTAGGATGTAGTGTATTCATACGTTCATGGTTGAATCAAAAAATAATGGGTCAAATGCATGTACTTGAGGTGAAAGTTGTGATCTAAGACAAAAAAAAAAACAAAGAGAAGAAATGGCTTCTTGGTAGGTCTTGGCCTACCAACTCTGTACCCTAATCAAGGAGGTGGCAATCAAGTCATCGTACCTTATTAAATCCAACATTGATTAACCTACTAATCATTCTCTTTTGGTGATATGAAGTTATTGTTCTCTGAAATTTAATAGTGGTCCAAATTCTCAAAGAATGAGGAAAGCTGATCTCATGCTTCTTATTGATTGTTTAACAAATTTTAGAACGCTATTGTTCAGAACTGTAGAAGCTAAAACACCAATGATCTCAATTTTAGTGGATGTTAGACATGAGACTGAAGAAGAAAACAATCAAGCATAATCTGTGACAGTATGCATCAAAAGGTTCAAAGACATTTTCCATCGCTCTCTAGGGTTGTCTAATTTATTATGAAGATTCAATACCTATGGGTGCATGTATAGGTGCTGTTAATTGAATTTCAGCCAATCAAACTCATTGATTCTGCATTAAAAAAATTCAAAAATATTTTGTTTCATTCTCTGAGCTATTTTAATTAGTTATAAAATTTGTAATGCCTGTGGGAGCATGTAAAGGGGGGGCTATTAATTGGATTTCAGCCATTTTTATTTAAAATGGTTTTTCAGCGCCATTCACATCCGAATCATATGCTACCATTCATTTTTCCCTTGGAAGTTTAGACTATAATATAGCAAATATTGTTTTTCCCACTTTGCTTTTGCACTTTCAAATCACAAGTCCATGTAAATTTTTCTTAGAATTTATAGCTCAATAAAACATCAATATGCCTTATTTGGCTTATGCTTTTCTGCTTTTCCACTATCAAAGTGGTAAACTTTCTCACAATAATATAATTACAGTTTCCGAATAAATGATATCAGACTAGAGTACGGCATTCTCTGAACTCAGTAATAAGTTAATATTATTTCTCGTGCTTTTCTTTTCCACTATAGATTCAGAGGGTATGAATTTAAAATGGATCAAACTAAAGGTTTGTCCTCCAGCTTTGGCTCTTCCGCTGCACCACAGAGAGGATATGCATACAACTGAACTGAAATGGAACCAAGAACCCAGCTCCAGAAGCAATGAAATTTGGCACAGCAAAATGGCTATCCATTAAAGTAAATAGTCATGTTTGGACACTGTCCTGTTCTACCCTGCCTACTTTAGAGCCCAACCGCTGCATGTACAAGAAAATATGATAGTACCTGTCAATCATCCAGGGAATAAATTTGCCAAAACAAATGTAAACCCAAAAACATCTATTCACGGCTGGGAAATTGAAATTTCCTAACATAACATGATCTGAATATGGAAAAAACTTCAGCCATGCCCTTGCTATCCATGGGAAGTGTGGTCTTTCTATAATTAGAACAGCATTTAAAAAATCCAAGAATGTAATGTTAAAGTCACTAGTGCATACCCAAACCAGAAAAGTTCATAAAGAACTGCAGAATTTGACTATGTAAATGGTAGTATCATCATAAAGATTATATCCACAAAATTGTCGAACAATATAGCTTGCAGAATGAAACAGGAGTTCAGATGATAAGAGGAAAGCATGATCCTTTTATTGCTTGAATAAACTTGTATCAGGATTCAGAATCACTGCCTAACTTGTGTTAAAAAATTAATTAGGATCATCGAGAAAGAAGAAATATAAATCAACAAGAACTTTTAAAGATATATCCATGATGATAGAGAATACAAAATCCTTTTATTACCTCGAGAATACACAGTATCCAACTGATGTCTGGCTTATGCAAGATGAGGAATGGAGAATACATTTCAATAGCCAGTTTCTGGCCAGTAAATTTTGATTTGCAGGAGCCCTTTCTAATATCATTGACTCATTAAGAAAGACTTCTAAGAAGAGACTGCGAAGATCTGAAGATACTCCTCCCCAACAGAACGAAAGGAATTAGATTAGTATATAGACAACTAATATGCAATGGAAAAAGTACAAGGCCAACATTCACTTGTTTTCATGTCATTGCACCGATGTTCATTACTCGTAAAGTACCCTTTGCAGAAGTAGACAAAGAGAGGAAATCATGTAGGACAAGATCATTATGACTGGAATGCACTGCATACAAAAACCTATGAGCTAAATAATGAGAAAAAAACACAACATGCAGCAATGAAAGCCCACAAGAAAGACATGCTGGAATTCTCAAGGATAAACCTACACTCAAGTTTCAAAAACCAGATTCCTACCTAACCAGAAATGCCACAGGAGCACCCCTGGAAAATCGATCAAAGTTTCTGAAACAGATTCTGATAGGAAATGTCAGTGAAATGTTTCCATCCCATATCCATTTTCTGAAATGGCATTTTGGATTTCAGAGATGCCAAAAAATGTCATTTCAGCCCCCTTCGAACGCATTTATTTCAGGTGCACAGGCTCACATTTCCAGCAGAAATGTTCATATAAACATGCACAAAAATTGCCAATTACTTACTACCATTTGTTACCTTTCTCCTGCCTTGTAACATTTTTTTTCAAAACCACTTCTTAAAGTGCATAAAGATCTATAAACATGAATAATGGAGGTTACTCCATAACAATTTCAACGTCAGCTAACATTTAGCACTTACTAATATTAATGTTTTATAATTGTTTTTCCAAAGTAACTTGAAAAATATATGCAGATGGTAACTAGGCTTTTATGTGTCCATGTGGACTTATGCAGCAGTTCATGAAAAATATTTTGCAAAACGGTCGATGTAATTCATACAGTAATGAATGTCACAGGAAGGTCTTTACTGGTTTTAACTTTTAAGCTTCTATCATTCATTAAATACGGAAAAGAGCATTCTAAACAACTTGCAAGCTTTGTCTCTATGCAAATTGCCATCAGAATTATAAACAACACATAATGCCCAGGAGAAAATTAAAACTCAATATCTGAATCTTCTACGTGATGACCTGATCATGTTATTGATTAGTCCCCTCCCGTTGTGATGTTTATTTGTGTTTTAAACACTTAAAATTAATTGCCACAACAACAAACAGACAACAATATCGCACATTTGCAACTCAAGAACAGACAAAACAGTAACAAGGATGGACTATCTTTCTGCACTGCTTCAAACCAATCTTTGGTGAGAGTTAGATGCTTGGTTGCAAGGGAGGGGCTGAACAGCAGCAAAATTAAAAAATATTAACTCATCCAATGTTCGGTTTAGCTATGAAGGTCTTTTATTTGTAATTTTGTTATGAATAAAATATATATAAATAATGATGATAATTGTAATAATTAGTTTATTAGTAATTAGTACTGAAGAGGCATGTCTAAATGGGACATGACCTTCCATGAAGAGGTACCTGCCTAGGGTATATAAGCAAGCACTCACTCTCATTTGTATCATCATTCTCATTCATACATTTTTAATATGTATTTGTGTATCTTCAATGGAGATCTACATATTCCAAGTCTTCTGGAGTATTTGACTTAAGTACGAACTTGGTATCATAGTTGTTCAATCCTTTGGCCGCTCAACTGCTGTAGAGAACCAGTTTGATCCGGCCTTTGGCCATCGACTCTTCGTCAACTTCATTGCTATCACAATTTAAGCGTTTCGCTACACATTCTGGAGATTCTCCATACTGCTGACAGGCGTTTGACCATTAAAAGAATTAAAAAAAATAAGGGAATTATTAAAAAATAAATAAAAAGAGTTAAAAATAAAAAATTATAAAAGAGTAACTCCTAAAAAAAATTATAAAAAGAGGATTTTTAAAAAAGGGGCTATAAAATATATATAAGTTTGGAAAAAAAGATTATATTAAAAAAATCATTGCTGATAATATCGGTGATATTCGAAAATATCGCGATATTTTCGGCAAAACGATATATCGCCGAGAAAATTTTCAAAATATCGGCAAATATAGGCAAAATATCACGATATTTTGAAAATATCAGCTATGTTTAAAAATTTGAAAATTTTATTTTTATGCTTGCTGATATTTTCGCCGATATTGCCGATAAGATATTTTCTGGACCCTCGCCGATATTTTGCCGATACTGATATTTTCAACACTGAAAAAATAATAATAAAAAATAGAAAAAATAAAAAAAATAATTAATAATAAAAATTAAATAGAATTATATGTGTGTGTGTGTGTTGCACAAACTTCAAAGAACCTGGCGTTTCGGCCATACCCATGCCCGAAACTCTGAAACTTGGCTGAAACTTCGGCACAACTCAACCATCATGTAATCGTCTTTAGATTAATATAGACTTGTTTTTCCTTTTAAATTGTCATCTATGGGTCTTATTACTTTTTCTTGCAAGATAATGTGCTATTCACTTATATATATATATATATATATATATGACATTTCGATCGACGTTTTTAAACGTCCGTTTCAGAAACTCTAAAACGTTTCTACTTTCGTGCAACTTATATATAATATATATATAATATATATATATATTATATTATTAAAAAAAAAAAGAGAAGATAGTCTAAAAAAATTATTAGAAAAGTCAAAAAATTAAAATTAAATTATTCAAAATATATATATATTATATATATATATTACGTGCAACCGAAAGTCATTTGACGTTGTCAAGCAATACAACCCTGTCTATATGATTTTACCTGTGGACATTGTGTAATTCAAGCCGCTACCAACCCTACCGCTGACACGACAGTTGAATTTTGCCCTCGCTCCAAGCTCCAACTGTAGCAACGCTATTTTTTTCCTTCTCCAACATTGTTCGCTACATTGTTCCAATTGAATACACTATCATTCTTCCCTCCATTCTCGATTTTCCTTTTCTCTCGTGCCACCACCCCTTATTTTTCCACTCCACGCTGCCATGTTGTACAATCATTTCTGGAGTCGTACAACTGTGACTCAATTTGTAGACTATCCATCTAGCCTTGACGTTTGTATATAATTCAAAGGGCTCATTAAAAGGAGGTTCATTTTTAAAAGTACATTGAACACAAAACAAAAAGTTTAATTAATTAATTAAATTATATATCAAGAAATTAAATTAATTAATTAATTATATATCAAAAAGGACATTTTTAAAAGATAAAATTATTGAAGGTTTTCCAAACTTTCAATTTAAACTACTAAAGGCGTAATTAATTAAAAAGTTTTTATCATTGAGATATTACTTTTTATTAAAGTACAAACTATTAAAAAAGTGTGGATATACCTGAAGAATATTACCTATAAAAAGGGGCAACCAAAAGAAATACTTTGATAAAGTACTGTAAAAAAAGGGGATATCAAAATAAAAGATGGAGTCTAAATTGGAATTGAAGGAAGGGAGATTTTTAGGGACCTCACATTGCATTTCAGTGCTATGTTATTATTTCTATCTCTCCCACTGAAGGGAAATATTATATAAACTCTGGCCTTGATAACCAATTGGTGATTCCATAGTCAAATATAATTGAAAAATTAGATTGTGGGGATAAAAAACAATATGACATAATCGAACTACAATTAAACATTGGCAATTATACTTTTATATCGCAATTCTATGTTTGATCCTTGTGAGAAGATCAAGGTGACATTATTTTGGGTTCACCTTGGATGGAATCACTAGGATCTTTTATCCTAAATATGAAAATGAAGTTTTTGACATTTTCATACAAAAAGAGAAAAATAACACTACAAGATGTGACATTAAAGCGGAATTCAGGAACACCAAAAGACGTACTAGATATTTCCAAAGTAATTTTACAAGGTAAAAAAACACTACAAAATATGCAAAATGAAATTGACAAAATCAATGCTACTAGAAATGAAGAAGTCCTTCGACTTAAGGACCATAGCAAAAAAAAAATACTAACACAAATCAAGAAGCTTAAAAATGTCAAGAAGTCATTAAAAGACAAGTTAGAACAACTTACTCAAGAAGTATCAAAGTCTCCAGTCATAACAGTCCAGGTTGAAAATAAGGGAACAAATACCAATCCAGTCAATATCACAACTCAAAAAGAGGACAAACTAGTTGAAGTAAAGATGTGCTCAGAAGTTGTGGTTCCAACAACAAAAGATTCAAGTGAAGATCCGAAAATTAACCATGCAACTTCCATAGCTAAAGGTAATCAGGTACTTCAAATAAATAAAGAAAATGACACAAACAAGATAAGCGAAAATCAAATCATTAGAATTCCTTATCGACATCCAAAACATGAGTAGACAACTCAATCAAGCTACATATTTAGAACATAAACAACAAACTAATGTTCCAAAGAATAATAATGTCAGTGCAATCCACTCATGTGATAACAATTGATCACAAGTTTTCAGTCACCGCAAGATTCCACAAAAGATTAATTTAGGATGGTTTGATCCCTTCTCAGTGCGACATTTTTGTTTATCATTTAAAGGATCATATCAACTTGTATCAACAAAGATGACAGTTCCAAGACGAGAAGACATTCGAAACAAAAAAAGAGATCAAGCCTTTTCATTAGCAAGCTTTGAGAACAAAGCTTTTTGAAGGGGAAGTAAATGTTATGAATAAAATATTTATAAATAATATAAATATAAATAATGACGATAATTGTAATAATTAGTTTATTAGTAATTAGCACTGAAGAGACATGTCTAAATGGGATATGACCTTCCATGAAGAGGTACCTGCCTCGGGTATATAAGCAGGCCCTCACTCTCATTTGTATCATCATTCTCATTCATACATTTTGAATATATATTCATGTATCTTCAATGGAGATATACATATTCCAAGTCTTCTGGAGCATTTGACTTCAATGCGAACTTTGCTTGTACCAAATTTTCATCTCTAAAAATCATTTTTCCAGCCCAAAATTCATGTTGCAGAGCCTGAAACACTACAAAAAAAATGATACATTTCCAAATCATTCCAAATCCCCTGTTTTTCATATTAGATTTCAGAAACATTGTTTAAGGTTTATGGATACAAAAGGCAAATGTTTTAGTGCCATTTCCAAGTCGTATGACTCGTATCCCATCTTTATCAAAATCCAAAACAGGGAACAACATATTTCCCAGACATTTCCAGTAGAGAGAGAGAGAGAATCAACTGGACTAGAAACAAAGACATCATAGTGAACTCTACCTTGAAGCAATGTGTTTGAACCAATTGGGTTAACCCACTAAGCTAGGAAAGATCACTCTAGTGGGGACTAAACTAGACTGAAACCAAAGACCTCAGAGTAAATTTTGCCTTGAAGCAATGTCCTCAAACCAATTGAATTAACCCACTCGGCGAGGGAAAAAATCTCTCTCTCTCTCTCCTGGAAATGTTTGGGACATATGCCGTTTCCTGTTTTGGATTCAGATACAGATGCAATACGAGAGAGAGAGAGAGAGAGAGATTTTTCCTAGCACAGTGGGTTAACCCAATCAGTTTGAACACACTCATTCAAGGCAGAGCTCACAATAAGGTTTCTAGTTCCAGTTGAGTTGAGTCTTGCTAGGTTGCCAGCAATTATTGTGGCTGGTGGTTGAGTCACCCTCCATATAAATATTTCAAGGAAGAGCAAAGAATCCCAACTCAAGAAGAAGATAAACTAGTTGAAGTAAAGATGTACTCAAAAGTTGCAGTTCCAGCAACAAAAGATTCAAGTGAAGATCCAGAAATTAACCATGCAACTTCCATAGCTAAAGGAAATCGGTTACTTCAAACAAATCAAGAAAACGACACAAACAAGATAAGGGAAAATCAAATCACTAGAATTACTTATTGACATCCAAATCACGAGAGTAGGCAACTCAATCAAGCTACGTATTTAGAACAGAAACAACAAACTGATTTTCAAAAGAATACTGATGTCAACGCAATCCACTCATGTGATAACAATTTATCACAAGCTTCTAGTCACTACAAGATTCCACAGAAGATTAATTTAAGATCGTCTGATCCCTTCTCAGTGCAACATTTTTGTTTATCACTTAGAGGATTAGATCAACTTGTATCAACGAAGATGAAAGTTCTGAGATGAGAAGACATTCGAAATAGAAAAAGAGATCAAGCCTCTTCATTAGCAAGCTTTGAGGACCAAGTTTTTTGAAGAGGAAGTAAATGTTATGAATAAAATATACATAAACAATATAAATATAAATAACGATGATAATTGTAATAATTAGTTTATTAGTAATTAGTACTGAAGAGGCATGTCTCTATGGGACATGACCTTCCATTAAGAGGTACCTGCCTAGGGTATATAAGCAGGCCCTCACTCTCATTTGTATCATCATTCTCATTCATACATTTTTAATATATATTCATGTACCTTCAATGGAAATCTACATATTCCAAGTATTTTGGAGTATTTGACTTCAGTACGAACTTTGTTCGTACCACATTTTCATCTCTAAAAATCATTTTTCCAACCCAAAATGCATGTAGTCTAGCTTGAAACACTACAAAAAAATGATACATTTCCAAATCATTCCAGATCCCTTATTTTTCATATTAGATTTCAGAAACATTGTTTTAGGGTTATGGATACCACATGGAAATGTTTCAGTGCCATTTCCAAGTCGTGTGACTCATGTCCCACTTGTACCAGAATCCAAAACAGGGAACATCATATTTCCCAAATGTTTCCAGTAGAGAGAGAGAGAGAGAGAATCAACTAGACTAGAAATAAAGACATCACAATGAACTCTACCTTGAAGCAGTGTGTTTGGACCAATTGGGTTAACCCACTAGACTAGGAAAAATCACTCTAGTGGGACTAAATTGGACTGAAACCAAAGACCTCAGAGTAAACTCTGCCTTGAAGCAGTGTGCTCAAACCAATTGAATTAACCCACTGGGTTAGCGAAAAAATCTCTCTCTCCACTGGAAATGTTTGGGACATGTCGTTTCCCGTTTTGGATTCTGATACAAATGCAATACGAAAGAGAGAGAGAGAGAGATTTTCTAGCGCAATGGGTTAACCCAATCAGTTCAAACACAATGATTCAAGGCAGAGCTCACAGGTCTCTAGTTCCAATTGAGTTGAGTCCTGCTAGGTTACCAGCTATTATTGTGGTTGGTGGTTGAGTCACCCTCCATACAGATATTTCAAGGAAAAGCAGGGAATCCCAAGGGGTTTTCCTTTCTACTATGGAACAAATCTTATCAGATTGGAGCACGTGGTACAAGGATGTTGTTGCTTTTTGACATTAATAAGATCAAACATCTTTTCTGAAGCAAAAAGTCATGTTTGACCTTATTAATGTCAAAAAGCAATAATATCCTTGCACCACGTGCTCCAATCTAATAAGATTTGTTGCATAGTAGTTGCCCAGTGACCTCTATTCATGAGCCGACAATTTTTTTGTCTAGATAAACCACATTGGAGACCCAATTTCCCTTACATGGCGAATAAAAAGATGACACTGGAAATGAATAACCAATCTCATATTACAAAATCATAATTGTCAAAGCAACCAAAAAGAGGTTGAGCCATACACCCTGATGGGGGATAGCATATCTCTAAGCCAAAACACAGTTCTCATGGCTACATGAATCTCCCCTATAGGGAAACCACACTAATTATAGATCTTAGGTTTTACATCGAAACTATATGCCCCTAGTTTAAGAGCGGATGAAAATAGGTTCAAAAGGATTATTTTTCTTCTTCCCTAAGAAGGTTGGAACCTTATAATGTTTCCCACTATCGAGGAGCCACTCTGAACCACTAAAGATGATAAAGCGAGATGGACTAAAGCCTAGGACACCAAACAAAGGGCCTAGGGCTCATGACTCATCTGTAATGGAACAAATGACCCCCCTAAGCATAGTCCCCAACTACTAAACCAAGACTTCCCATGTTAGCCTCATACTCACAATCAATAAGTCTAAAATAATAAAATTATGAAACTTGGAAAATATAAATCCTACTTGTCTTTGATGTGCTCATCAATTCTAGAATGGATTTGTTCCTAGTACTTGGGAGTTTATTGAGGTCTAGTTGGTTGAGAGATTCTCTACAACTAGTTAGCCTCCTAGATTAGTGTGTGGTTGAGTGATATTCACTCAACCAAGAGATTAAATGTTCAACCTAAACTAACTACATCGAGACATAGCTTGATGTATATATATTGTATCATCATCCTTTGTGAATATACAATCAAGCTTAAAGCCTTTTCCACCATGTTTCTGTCTCTTGAATATTTATTTATTTTCATTAATTATCTTCAATTGGTATAAGAGCTTTAGGTGGAAGTTGGGTGAGTTTGTGCAAAGGATTACGCAAAAGCGTTGTTGATAATCTTTATGTTGAATTTGAGTCGAGTTGAGTCCAGTTTTTGCATAATCGCAGCAATCATGTAACTAAGCATTAGATCTCTAAGAGAATGCAATGAACACATTCTCCTTTACAGTTGATGCACTGGGACTGTATTCGAATTGAGAAGGGGTCGCAGACCTTGTGCAAACCTTGACCAATGACTTTGTGATATAGGCAGATTGGTTATCACTAGGATCCAAAGTGGATTGCCTCTCATTTAAAAGATTCAAAAAGAATTTCACGGAGGTCATCGCATGGTTTTAAGGTGAATCTACGACATAAATTAGTTACCATTGAAATGATCCTGGAAAAATTGCGACCGAGATGGTGAGGTTTGATCTCCGGTCGGTGAGGTTTGATCTCATCACAACCAAGCCAGGGAAACTGTGATTCAAAATCGTTTTTTTGAATCTCTATTCCTTTGGAGCGTAGTTATTCAAGCCGTGAATTATCGTGTGTAAAGTGTAGAGCATTTTTAGTGTGGATTTGCAACAAGCCTGGACACAGCGATGGAGTGAGAGGTTCAGTTTTCAAATGTGATTGTGTGGTGTAGCGTTTTGGGAGTTATTGCAATCCAAGCGTGGGACAGAGTTGTGTGTGGATTAGAAAGAATGATTTGCGTGGATCCATTTCATTGCTTTGTGAAATCAAACAGAGATGTTGTAAAATTTTGTAGCTTGTGTGGACAGATACGTGTGTTACCAGTGTGGATTGTATAGATTGAGCAGCAAGGACTGCGAGTGCCAAGGAGAGAATTCCAGTGTAAGGTGGCCTTGCATAAAGAGGGTAGATCAGACCACACCGTGTATAAAGAAACCGAGGGTCTCAAGATTGTTGAAGTATTGCCTTCAATTTGAAGAATTGTGGCCCTATGTGGAATATTTGCATGCTAGCCTGATCGAACAAGATTTGGACCTCGAAGATTTGTGTGAGCTAGTGGATTGTTGTGCAAGGAGTTGAGCCAACCTCACGTTGATTGATGGATGCTACAAAGTGTTGAAGCGTGCAACAGTAATTGGAGTTGTTAGTTGGTAAGTTCTTGGTCATACAACAAGTATTGTAGCCGATTTCTAATGTCGCTGCATTGATGGACTATTAAGGTGCCTAGTCATACAATAAGTTGGAGTCGAGATTTGAATGTCCAACGATGCAATTTCCTATAAAAGTGGTGTGGTGACCATTATTTTGAATTTGTTGGAGTTTTTTTTTTTTTTTTTTTGGTCCGATTAAGTGTAAGTTCTCCAGATTATAAAGTGCCACGATTTAGTTGTGCCACGATCGTGAGCCTTGAGGATTCACTATTGTTGAAGCTTGGAGTCAAACATTGATCCCTGTGCTTGGAGTTGGTGGAGAAAGTCGAGTGTCAATATGAGCGTAGAACTGCTTTGAAAGTCTATTGGATGGGTTGGATGAGTTAGGTGAACATCTAACCTCCAATTTCTGCCATCATAATCGATTTTCCCATCACGTCTTTGCATACACCAACACACAAGGTTCACATTGAAGGGGAGAAATGTTGCAAGGGTGGTTGGCATCTCGGCTTGGACAAAGCATTTAAGAACTTACAATCACTAAGTAATGTTTTTACTTCACCTAAATAAAAGTGATCCTACCTAGGTGATTAATGGGCACAGTGTTATTTTACAAACCATGAGTCATTGAAGTGCTTGATAATGGTCCTTGATTATTTCTAGGTGGGTCTTCTACATTGGCACAATAATTTAATATATCATGTGTTGTTTTGTAAACCAAGGGTTGAAAGAACTTTAACCATGTTCAAGATTGAAAAAAAAGGTGTTTTATTGTATTCATTCTTTTTACATTGGAAAGAGTTTTGGTGTCAAAAGTGCAAATTCTTGTAAATTTGGGTTGTAAACTCATAGAAGTCAAGGGATGGTCCATGGACAGTCACAAAGTCTAGCGTGAGTTTGAAGATCATGGTTATTGAATCAAGGTTGAAGTCATAATGTCAAGTGAGTGTATAAATGTATTAAGTTCAAACAAGGATTGATGTCAAAGTTAAGACTATGTTGGAATTAAACGTCTTTGTAAGAATCTGATTCAAAGTCAAGTTGAAATCAATATGTTAGTGTAATGAAGTCATCCAAAGTCAAAAGTTGGTTGTAATTGGGTGCATTCTCGGTTGAACCAGACACCCAAACTAGTCATTAAGTCAAATTGATAGGGGGTTGTGTTCTTTCAAACTCATAATAAGTCATTTGAACTTGTTGTAAATGGGTGCATTTTTGGTGATAGCCGACACCATAAGCTTGTTAAAGCAAAATCAAGTGAGCGTGAAAATCAAGCAAGTCTTAAAAGCAAGTGAGCGTGAGTTCAAGCGAGCGAGTTCAAATAAAGCAAAGTATTCAATACCCAGCAACCAATAAAAATATTCACCTCTTGGGGGTTTAGCCCAAAAACTGGGGTCTTTACCATCAAAGACAAATATCTCTCAAACCGGAAAGCCTCTTGGGGCGTGCCACATAACATCGGAAACATCTCGACAAAGAGAATCCAATGATGTGGATCTCTGAGACAAAAACAATGATAAGTTTCTCCAAAAAACGTCGACCAAATCAAGGTATGTCCTCAGTCCAGGGAACCCAAACCCTAGGACTAAGGTTTTCAACCATCCAACAGTGGCGCTGCCAACTTTATGTAATCTAGACAATTATTAAGAAGTGTTCATTATCAATTTGACATCAATGACTAGTGTTTCAGTCAAAGTCAAACACTAGGGTTGACAGCAATGACAACAACATCCAACACCGCAGACCCCACGGAATGTAATTTTGTGAGTTTTGAAGGGATTTTGCAGGAAACTTGGGGTTGTTTCTCCCCAAAAATAAGCCCTCCATGAAAAGCATGCCTCCCTTCTCATTTTCCTCACACATCTCAACCCTAGCAATGATGAAAATCAATGGTAATGTTAAATTCTTTATGACGTCATTTTACTTAAATTTTTAACATTACCATGAAATGACTCAGGATGTTTGAGAGTGGTTTCAACCTCATTGGATTTCATATGGAGAAACTAGAATTTTAGATTTCACTCAAAATCCAACAAACTTTATGTTTTTCAAGATTTCAGGGTTTGGGGAATTGCAATGTTTCCATTTGATTCTCTCATGTGTGAGGGTATGAGATTGGCATTTAATCAAGAGCATGAAGCCCTTTAAGTACCTTGATGTTGGTGGCATTGATTGTTGAACTTTGTTGATGTTGATGGCATTGATTGTTCAACTCCTCTACCATGGCCTTAACAAAAATGTACCCGTCATCCAAAGGAAAATAATTGGTTAGGCATGCTAAGTTTTTTCTACCATATTATAAGGTTGAGGAGATGAACCCTTCACTCAATCCAAAATCATTCTTTAGACATGTTAAACTTTTTCAATTTCTATCATATGATAAGGTTGAGCAATCCAAATCTGAAAACGTCGAGCTAGATTATGTTTATGTATCTCTTGTTGATGATCCCATTTTTAGTAGCATTGAATCAATGATGAGTTTCATGAGTGATCAAGTTGATCAGTGATTTGTAGTTTTGATGTCTAGTTTCATTGCTACTACTACCACTACTACTGAGGTTGCAGAGGAGTCTTAGGAGTCATCAAACCCTGAGCCAAATTATTTATGTAGCTAATGTTGATCACATGTCTAGTAGTGGTGATGAGTTTGATCATGACGAGGAGTGATCATGTTGATCACTAATATGTAGACTAGTAGGTCAGTAGCCCCATAGCTTGTAGCATTGTTTTTGGACTCTAAAAGCCATTTAGAGCCTCACTGATTATGTAGTTTGTTGCTAATATGTATTGCACTCGGTGTCATTTTGATATATTCACCTTTACATGGTATATAGATGAGCAAACTTTGCATATTTTGTCATTATTGGTTTAGAATCATGGTTTTAAATCTTAATAATAGTTTTTTTCATTAAAATTTAATTATTTAATGTATTTGTTTAAATACCAATTCATTGAGATTTGACCAGTCTGGGTTTTCCGGTTCCAGTTTGAAACCCAATTTTATTTCATGTGGTATCCATGTTTAAAGCCATAAGCTTGACTAAGGTCCACTGTTTGAACGTTGCAAATTACACAAATAACATTGACAACAGAACGTAACTGATCCGAATTGGATCCTAAACACTCTCTAAGTTTTCATAAACTCTTTCAAATTATGCCAAACAGATTCAAGCCTTAGAAAGATCATGCTATCAGAAGGAATCCTCGTGACAGATGCAATGGTGATCAGCGCAAAGCAACGAGGACCCTCGGTCGAGCGCGCAGACCGTTGGCCCATGGTAACATGCACTGGCGAAAATTGGCAAACCGAAGACCAATTCAAGAAACAGGGGTGATTTCTGATACACGATTAACGCTAAAGCGCTAATCACGTATCACAGGGCGTCCCCCTCAATGAAGGAAAGCCCCGAAGCGCTCGGACCCGAAATGACTATAAAATGCGGAAAAGTAATGCATTCAATTCCGCAGCACAGGATTTCACAAACCGACAGGATATCGGAAGGCCTCGAGGTAGTATGCAGTTTTGACTGAGTCCCACCCGATGCCACACATCGAGTGACACGCGTCCGACGAATGAGAAAACCGCCCGCATCGAACGGGTAAACATCATGCAACTTGCCCGCCCGATATGAATGACGATCGTAGGATTTGGGGGGCCCAAATCAACAGCGGAGGCGCATCCCGATAAATGACCAGATTTGACAAGTCAAAAAGCAAGATTACAGGGGATTTGAAGTCCAATGTGGGTGATGAGTTGGCAGGAGATTCGTGTTTCGCGGGCATTTTGGAGCAAACGGAAATAACAACCGTTCAAACGTGTCCAAAGAACCTGACACACTCACCCATTGTAGAACAGGTGGCCACCTCCCTATGAAGCGTTACACAGTGATGATGACGCAGAACAAGGGAGTTCAAGCGGACAGAGGCAAAAAAACCAAAACGCCAGGAAGCGGAAACGAACCAACAGAAAGCAAACTGGCTTTAAAGCCATGAACTGACAAAGCAGAGAACACAGAGAGGAGTTAGAAAGCTAAGAGCAGAGAACAAAGAGAAGAAGTCGAGTTGACCTGAAGGCAGCATCAAGCCAGACAGAATCAGAGAGTCTATGCACTCTAGAGAAAGCTTGAGAGGTTCAAGCGAGCTCCTCAGCATAGGCATGTCATTTATGAGTTTCAGATTGGGCTCATACTACTGTGACCAATAGAGGTCAATGACCAGTAAGGAGAGTCTGTGTACTCCAATCCTACTGATTCATATATGTTGAGTGAGACTCAAATTGAGCTCACTATTGTAAAGAAACTCTGCTTTGAAAACATAATAGAGAGGCCACCACTGAGAGCCAGACCAGGAGACATAGCCCAGGAGCATTGGGTGAACTCCTTATTAAACTTGTTGCAATACATGTTTTCCTGTTATGTTTTCTCTAACTGCCTCAGTGTCTGTGTATTTCCTAATGATACAGCTTGAGCGGGCCTAATGATATAGCTTGAGTGCCTAATGATATAGCTTGAGTGGGCCTAATGGTTAAGAGCATGTGTTTCTCCTAAGAGGTCATAGGTTCAAAACCAGAGGGAGATAGAGTATGTATGCCTTCGTAGACTTAGCAGTCAAATCGCTGCACGGAGGTGGGTCCCTTGTCCCAGAAACAAGGGGTCTCATACACCAATTTGGTGTATGGCTTGGCTGTGACCTTAAAAATGGATATTATTATTATTATTATTATTATTATTATTATGATTATTTTGCAATCTTATTGATCCATTGCATAAAGTAACATAAGCACATCCATGCACAAGAGTCTGTAATACCTTTAATTCTTTGTCTTGGATAAATTCTAGATCAAGTGGTATCAGAGCCTAGGTTACTAAGGTTAGACAAACTTGTGCTGGATTTTGTTGTTGAATGCTAACTAGATCAAAGCTTAAATTAGGAGAAAGAGAGTTGGTTGAAGTTAACCCTGAAATTGGAAGAGTCCACACTAAGAGGAAAATGTCAAAAGAAAACCCCTTGGAATCAAACTCCCAGTTCATGGATGGTTTCCTGACCATGAAAGCCATGGCGGAGGAAATGTATAGAGAATTTAAGAGAGGTAGAGTTGAAGATTCATCAAACTCCAAACAAGATAAAGGAGCAGAAGAATCTCTCCTCCATGACCACTCTAAAGGCAAAGGGAAAAAAGAAAAACTTCCCATGCCTCCTAGTAGCCCTGAAAACAAAAAGAAAACATCTTTGATTAAATTAGATGTTAAATTTGATTTGTCGATATATGATGGAGAGTTGAATGCAGAGAAGTTGGATAATTGGATTAGACAAATTAATGTTTATTGCAGAGTGCAGAGCATCGATTCAGACAAGAGTAAGATTCAGTTGGCCAGCGTACGCCTTGGGGGCACTGCCTTGGTATGGTGAGAAAGCAGGACACAAGCTAACATGAAGAAACATGGTAAAATTCTTTCTGTCAGGAGTGAATTTGTTTCTGCAATTAAAAAGCAATTCTATCCACTAGCCTATATGTAGCAAGCCATGATGAGCTAGCAAACTCTTCGCCAATTAAAAGGGCAAAGTGTACAAAGTTACACTCAAGAATTTAGGAAAAGAGCTTTGATTCTAGGAATTTCTTTGGACTCACCTGAAACTCTGTTGAAGTATATAGATGGTCTACACAGCTACTTAAGGCATACTATTCTCATGTTTAATCCCACTAGCATAGATGAGGTATCTGTTCAAGCTACACATCTAGAGGCTAGAGGAAAGAATGTGAACCCAGAAATTGGGGAATCATCAAAACCCACTGCAAGCAAAAGCAAGGAAAAGAGAAAACAGAAATGGAAAGAGAGGAAGGCCAATACTGTACAAAAGACCAAGTCTTCATGCACTTACTGTAAGAAGGATGGGCATGACGATGAACATTGTTGGATCCTGCATCCGGAGCTGAAACCTAAGAAGTTCGAGGGCAAGAAGAAGAAGACTGCCGCAGCTATTCAAAAGGATTTGGAGTCAGACTCAGGAGATGAAACAACAATCGCAGCCACAAGTATAAAAGGTAAAAATTCTGAAGCATCTACTAGTAATTTTGCACAATCTACTGATAATGAAGAAAATGAGAGGAAAAGGCATGAGCTTTTTCATATTCGAGTTGTTTCCAAGCATCAAAAGATTGATACTTTGTTTGATATTGGCTCACAAGTAAATTTAATTTTCGAAGCAATTGTAAAGAAGTTGGGATTACTAACCACACCTCACAAAAAGCCATATCCATTAGGTTGGTTATGTGATAAAGCACAGCTACAAGTAACTAGACAATGTAAACTTGGGTTTTCTTTTGGGTCAGCATTTGTAAATGAGGTTGAGTTAGATATAGTTCCTTTGGATATATGTGGAATTGTTTTGGGAAGTCCTTACTTGTATGATAGAAAAGCTATTTTCTATAGAGTTGAGAACAAGTATCAACTCGTTAAAGATGGAATCGAATATGTTGTAAGAGCTCATAAACTGAAAAATAATTATACTCTCATAAACTCAAGGCAGATGAAACGAATTGTAAATTCATGCAAACAATTTTTACTGATGGTTGTAAAGGAAAAGAAACCTGATAAAACCAATGAATTTGAGGGTTGTGATGCTAAACAGTGAGCTGATTTAGAAAAAGTTGTTTCAAAATATGATATATTGTTTCAAGAACCTAAAGGTCTGCCACCCAAAAAGGACATAGTGCATGATATTAATTTGCAGCAAGATGCTCCATTGCCTAACATCGAAATGTACAGGTTGTCCGTTTTAGAGAATGCAGAAATCAAGAAGCGGGTACAAGAGTTGCTCGAGAAGGGGTTCATCAGACCTAGCATATCACCATGTGGGTCTCCAATTGTTTTGGTGAGAAAGAAAGATGGCTCATGGAGAATGTGCATTGATTACCGAGGTCTCCCTTGGATTTTGTCTTTGGTAAAAACATAGCGGTTGATGGACACAATGATGTGGACAAGGCAACCAAGTTCATCGAACAAATCCAAGAAATTCACCAGGTAGTACAAGACGGCTAGAAAATAGCCAAGCCAAGTACAAGGCAAGACATGACAAGCATCAGATCGAGCATAGTTTCCAAGTTGGTGATCAAGTCTAGCTGTACATTAGCAAAAACAAAATGCAATGTGAAGGTAAGAAGCTGAAGCCAATAAGGTATGGACCTTTCAAGATACTTGAGAATATTGGTGAGAATGCTTTTCGCCTTGATTTACCAGCCTACATGCACATCTACTCAGTTGTTAATGCAGACAGCTTGAGACTATTTGGACCTTCATTAATTGAAGATCCCGAAGAGCAGAGTCAATTGCCTTCTAATATCTATTGATGATCTGTTGCCTGAATATCTTAATGAGTTGCAGGAAGATACAATTCTGGACAAGAAGGTAAGAACTACGCGCAGAGGGGATGTTGAGTACCTCAGGATTGGACTCAAAGGTTCAAAACCAAGCAGTGCAAAATGGATAGAAATTGGGCAAGCGAGGAATCTATACCCTCACTTGATTGATGCTTGAAAATAAACTTTTGGTGGTCCAAAAGCTTTTTCAGTGGGAAGACCATGATCCGAATTTGATCCTAAACACTCTCTAAGTTTTCATAAACTCTTTCAAATTATGCTAAACAGATTCAAGCCTTAGAAAGATCACACTATCAGAAGGAATCCTCGTGACAGATGCAGTGGTGATCAGCGTAGAGCAATGAAGACCCTCGGTCGAGCGCGCAGACCGTTGGCCCATGGTAACGCGCATTGGCGCAAATTGGCAAAACCGGAGGCCAATTCAAGAAACGGGGGTGGTTTCTAATACGCGATTAGCGCACAGGGCGTCCCCCTCAGTGAAGAAAAGCCCCGAAGCGCTCGAACCCAAAATGACTATAAAATGCAGAAAAGTAATGCATTCGGTTCCGCAGCGCAGGATTCCACAAACTGGCAAGATATCGGAAGGCCTCGAGGCAGTAAGCAGTTTTCACTGACTCCCGCCCCATGCCACACATCGAGTGACACGCATCCGACGGATGAGAGAGAAAACCGCCTGCATCAGACAGGTAAACATCATGCAACTTCCCTGCCTGATATGAACGACGACCGTAGTATCTGGGGGGCCTAGATCAACAGTGAAGGCACGTCCCGATAAATGACAATTCAAAAAGCAAGATTACGGGGGATTTGAAGTCCGACGTGGACGACGAGTTGGTAGGAGATTCGTGTTTCACAGCCATCTTGGAGCAAACGGAAATAACGATCGTTCGAACGTGTCCAAGGAACCTGACACACTCACCCGTTGTAGAACAGGTGGCCACCTCCCTATGAAGCGTTACACAGTGATGATGATGCAGAACATGGGAGTTCAAGCGGACACAGGCAGGAAAACCAGAACGTCAGGAAGCGGAAACGAACCGACAAAAAGCAGACTGGCTTTAAAGCCATGAACTGATAGAAGCAGAGAACACAAGAGACAATGCAGAGAGGAGTTAGAAAGCTAAGAGCAGAGAACAGAAAGAAGTCGAGCTGACCTGAAGGCAACATCAAGCGAGACAGAGCCGGAGAGAGTTTGAGAGTCTGTGCACTCCAGACAAATCTTGAGAGGTTCAAGCGAGCTCCTCGACATCGACCTGTCATGTATGAGTTTCAGATTGGGCTCATATTACTGTGACCAGTAGAGGTCAAGTACCAGTAAGGAGAGTCTGTGTACTCCAATCCTACTAATTCATATCTGTTGAGTGAGACTCAATTTGAGCTCACTGTTGTAAAGAAACTCTACTTTGAAACATAATAGAGAGGCCACCACTAAGAGCTAGACCAAGAGACATAGTCCAGGAGCATTGGGTGAACTCCTTATTAAACTTGTTGTATTACATGTTTTCCTATTATGTTTTCTCTAACTACCTCAGTGTCTGTGTATTTTGCAATTTTATCGATCCATTGCATAAAGTAACATAGGCACATCCATGCACAAGAGTTTGTAATACCTTTAATTCTTTGTCCTGGATAAATTCCAAATCATTAACATATAGTGATTTGACTTGACATATAAGTGAGAGGATTACATGACTTTGACATGACCTATTGACTTGACTCATATATATGAACAATCAGTTTACGCTTAGAGTTGACAATTGTTTTGACTCTGACAATTAGTCTTGATCTTAAAATGGTGATATTGGGCCCGTCAAGAAAGTTGTAACATGATGTGATGCATTGATATGACAGCAGTTCTTGTGTATCTATAGACTTGACATGTAGACATAACAAGTGATTTGACACTTTGACTTTGACTTGATGTCAATAGAACTATGATGAATATGATTTGACATACAAGAAAGTTGTAACATGATGTGATGCATTGATATGACAGCAGTTCTTGTGTATCTATAGACTCGACACGTGGACATAACAAGTGATTTGACACTTTGACTTTGACTTGATGTCAATAGAACTATGATGAATATGATTTGATATACTGACACACTACCTTGATCTGACCTTTGGACTGTAGTGATTGTGATAACCTAGAGTTCATGCTAGATGTCTTGTAGTAAGTGACATAATTGTGACCTTACAGGGCAGCGAGTCTTTGAGAACAATATCATCTTGTTGTACAGTTTATTGACGTGAAAATGGACAGCAGTATATGATCAGTGATCAACAATGAAACAACATACGTCGGTAGCTCTTTGAAGACAGAGCTTGAGAGCATTGGTTGCAGGTATTAGGGATGACCTGAAGCATCTTGGTTTGTGCCATCATTTGATAAGCTTGTTTGCAGCAGCATGAGCAGTTTGGTACAATGAGGCAGTATGATATGTTGAATGTCTCATGAGCATATGATGATTATCCTTACATGAGCAGTGCAGTATAGTGCCTATTGCAGGTTGATTTGTTTTGGTCCAACTTGGACAGTGATTAGTTGGATAGCATTGTGCAGTGATCACTGGTTGGACAGTGTAGTGATCAGATTGAGCAGGGTTGTGCAGTTTGAGTAGGATTGTACAGTATGATCAGCAGTGCAGCTGTAGGACTTGCCAGGATATTCACATTGAGTAGAGCAGCGTTCTCTTATATACTATCTTCTTATATTGATTCAGGGCACAGGGGGATCCAGTCTGAAAATTGTGAAACATGGTCCGTCGACTCTTCAAGGTGGCAGGGTGGTGCAAGGCAGGTGATTAGAGTCACCTTCAAGTTGTGGCCTAAGAACACTCCAGGGCAACAAGGTAGTGTTAGGGCAGGTCGTAGCCTGCATAGGGCATTGGGGCGTCCTTTCAGTTGGGGCTGATAAACTACAGGGCGACGAAGCATCCTTCCAACAACAGCTGGTAAATAAAGAGTTGGGGCACTCGTCAGGCTGTGGCCTAACTTACAAGGCGTTGGGGTGCCCTTCCAGTTGCGGCAGATTATTAGGGTTAGTAGCATCCTATAGGTTGTAGCCTGTGAATTAGGGGGTTGGAGCCTCCTTCAGTTGTAGCTGAAAATTTGATGTAAGTACTTTTCTTTTAAAGAGGAGGAGAAGACAATTACCAAGAAGAATTCAGTGGTTTTTAACCTAGAAGGGGGTTTCCACCTAAAAATCTTTATGTCCACTATTTTATCTTTCTGCATTGTTGTATGGTTTTGTCTACTGTTGATTACTGTTTATGATTATCTAAAGAAGAATTATAATAATTACTGAAGATTAACTAATGCTCTGAAAAAAGATTAAAAAGTGCTAATTGGTAAGAAATACTGATTCACCCCCTCCCCCCCTCTCTGTATTTTCAACAACAATGAGGAACACTACTACTGTAGAACATGGACATATTCACATATGAATGATATCGGAGATGCCAATCTAATTTCCTAATGCTAATTGGTTATATAAAACAATTACTGCCTACATCATGATAGAAAATGTTACATTTACTGCCTGCATAATAATAGAAAATGCCACCAGTCAAGGTCTGTGTATGTTGAATAAACAAATATAACAAGAGATATAACGAGGAACACTGCTACTGTAGGACATAGACATATTCACATATCAATGATATTGGAGGTGCCAATCTAATTTCCTAATGCTAATTGGTTATATAAAACATTTACTGCCTGCATCATGATAGAAAATGTCGCCAGTCAAGGTCTGTGTATGCTGAATAAACAAATATAACATAAGATATAATGAGGAACACTGCTACTGCAGAACATGGACATATTCACATATCAATGATATCGAAGATGTCAATCTATTTTCCTAATGCTAATTGGTTGTATAAAACATTTACTGACCGCATCATGATAGAAAATGCCACCAGTCAAGGTCTGTGTATGTTGAATAAACAAATATAATATGAGATATAACTATTGAAGGACAATACATAAATACAGTGGAAGAGTTTTAAGAACCAAAGAGAATTAGTGTTCAATAAAAGTAAGTGCTTCCCCAAAACTGTATTAATCTTCAATTGAATTAGTGGAATTTGCAATTTCCAAAAAACAAGTATATCAAGGATGTGACCAAGGAACAGGACAAAAATAGCAACAGGAAAAAAATAGGAACAATTAATATTTGTGGAAGGCTCACCTTTCTTTTTCTGGTAGATCATTGTGCTTCCAGGTGTTTTGGTAACAAATGTCCCATTCATAGTTTTCTGTCTCTAAAACCTGTTCCTCCAATTACTTTGAGTATCACTTTTCAATCCCTGCCAAAACTTGCGAGTCAGAAGGCATCCTTCATAAAATTTTGATAAAATACCTCTTCCTCAGGCTGCCTTTCCAGCTCATTCTTTTCCTTTCTGCTCAGACAGCACTGATAAGTTTTGCGTTCCAGAAATTCTTACACTTTCCTTTGGAGTCTTGCATAATCTCTGAATATCTCCAAAGTTTCCACTTTTACTACTCAAAATCAGTCCAGTCTCCCTGTCCACTTCCATAATTTTGCTAATAAAAAGTGCTCCAATCTCCTCTTCCATTTCCATCTAAGAAGATGTTACTCCCAAGTATGTGCTTTCTCCCCCAGCAAGCAGAAGAGGGTAAGGATTTTTGTAAGACAGTGTATAATTGAATAGAAGAATGCAAGTTAGATGGAGAATTCAATTAATCTCAATACAATTGCAGCATCATTGAACCTGCATTCAAACAGAATCTCATCTTTCATAAATTGGCCTGAAGTTCACTTGGCCTGACATCAAATAACAAGCCTGGTACTTCTTCGTGAATTCTAGCCCTGAAAAAATAACAGCGAGATTGTCATTACTGAGAAGATTTGGGCATGGCTAGATAACAATTGTAAATTTATCAGCAGAATAATGTAAACTTGTAGCTAGCAAATAACTGCGAACTTGTTGCTAGAAAATAACTGCAAACAGTTTCTGTCACTACATAATTTATACTACCTGAATCTGAAAATCAATGTAACAACGAACAATGTCTAAGGTCAATATTAGAACTACAAAATGGGGACAATACATTGAATATACTTTAGGGAGAAGAAACTTAAACAAGAAAAGTGCAAGACATAAAGGTCAAGAAAAGGCTAAATATTACATCTTGGCAGAATGAACAACTGCAAATTTAAAAGGTCAGCAAAAATGTTGCAATTGAAAGTTATGGAAAGGTTGAGCAAACTGACAGACTTTCAATATTAGAAGATAATAACGGAATTTGGAAATATAGATTTAAAAGGTCAGCAATGACTTTTCATATATGTCTCCTCAATAACTGAGTCTGAAAGAAATTATGGACTAATACAATGTAGATCCCTCTGTCAGTGTATAAAAGGGGGAAAATATATTTTAATTAGAAACACAACTAATAATTAAAAGAAAAGGTGTATAAACCTCGTTTCATGCTTCTGAATCAAGATGTATGTACACCTCCTTGTTCCTTTGCAATTTTTCTTTGTCGTTCTTGTAAGCATTACTGGCATCATCCTGATTGCAACCATCAACAAATAATGCAGAGGTGAAATGACTAGGAACGAAACCCCTGTCCACCATTTCCTGAGACAGCACGTTTGCCTCCTGTTCTTTTCCTGACTTCATAAGACTATTAATTATTGTTGTGTAGGTAACTTTGTCCATCACGATATCTTTGCATGCCATTTCATCACATAGGTTGAAAGCATTCTTAAAACTTCCTTCCTTGCAAAATCCATTAATCAGTGCATTGTAAGTAAAGGTGTCTGGAACAATACCCTTTCCCACCATTTCATTTAACAGCTTTACAGCCGCCTGTAGATTGCCTTCTTTGCAATGAGCATCAATTAAGATCGTATAAGTAATATTGTTTGGAACCAGGCCCCAGTCTTGCATTTCTTTCAAGATATCTTGTGCTTCCTTCATCCTGCCACATTTGCAATAGCCATGGATAAGAGTAGTATAGATCACAACATTCGGAGACAAACCCTTGTTCAACATTTCATTGAAGAGAGATGTTGCTTCCTCCATCTGACCTGTGCTGCATAGACCATGAACAAGGGCAGAATACGTTACAACATTTGGGATGACCCCATTTTCCACCATTTCATCCTTAAGCCTGAAAGCCTCCTCCAGATTTCCATCCCTGCAATGCCTATCAATCAGTGTGTTGTACGTAAAGCCATTTGGTACCAGATCATTGTCAACCATCTCCTTAAAGAGCCTGTTTGCCTCCTTTATATTACCTAATTTGCAATGACCATCTATCAATGTGCTGTAAGTAACAACGTCAGGCATCAAATTCTTCTCCAATATTTCCTTCAAAAGCATTATTGCCTCGTGCATCTTACCTGATTTGCAAAGCCCATGAATAAGAGCATTGTAAGTTAAAATATCTGGGGCAATATCCCTTTCAATCATGTCGTCTTTCACTGCAAACGCCCTCGAGGTGTTGCCCTCTTTGCAATATGCATCAATAAGAGTATTGTAAGTAACATCATCGGGAGAAAGGCCCCTTGCTAGCAGATCTTGAAAAAGTCCATCTGCCTCCTGAATTTTACTTGCTTTGCAAAGACCATGAAGAAGTGCATTAAAAGTTACAACGTTTGGAAAAAACCCCTTTCTTAACATTATATCATGTAAACCCAATGCTTCCTCTGCATTGCCTGATTTACAGAGTCTACCAACCAGCACCGTATAAATTGCATCATTAGGCGCCAAATCCTTACACACCATTTCCTTAAAAAGTCTAACCGCTTTTTGCACCTGACCTACCTTGCAAAGCGTGTTAATAACTAGATTAAACAAACGAGCATTTATAACCATATCTCTACTTAACACTTCCTCGAAAAGGCAATATGCCTGCATTATCTCTCCTGCTTCGCATAGCCCTTGGATAAGCACTCTGTAAGTGACCGAATTCGGCTCGATGCCTTTTAAAACCATCTCGTCTTTTAGTCTAAGAGCCTCTGCAATATTTCCCTCATTACAATAACCATCAATTAAGGTATTATAAGTCACTGTATTCGGCATCAATCCATTGCCTGACATTTCTTGAACTAGTGAACTGGCCTTCTCAAGCTCTCTAGCCTTACAGAGACCATTAATCAGAACACTGTATGTAACAACATTAGGAGTAAAGCCTCTAGACAACATTTTCTCTTTATAATCGAAGGCTTGATCAAGGCAGTTCTTTTTACATAGGCCATCGATGAGGATATTGTAAGTAACAACAGTAGGCGAACAGCCACCCTTCTCCATTTTCACAAAGAGATCCATTGCCTCTTCAATTTTTCCTTCCTTGCAGCAAGCATTAATCATGGTACTAAAGGTATAGACATCCGGTTTGATCCCGCCCAGAAGCATTTCTTCATATATCCTCCAGACCAAGCTTATATTTTTCGATTTTAACAGGCCACCAAGAAGATTGTTACAGCTACGCAGAGAAGGTGTTAGTCCATGTCTTCTTATCAAGAAGAAAACGTCGACACCATGTTGGATCATTCTTGTCTGTAAATAAATGTGAATTAATAAATCGAAAACCTTAACCGAGGAAGAACATGCCTCGTATGTCCCAATCAAGCTGTCAACAATTTCTGCATGCCTGCGCCCGTTCCCATGCGTTTTCATTACGCTTTCGGGCAGTGTCAAGGTTGGTATACTTCCTTCAATTAGTTGATGTAAAATCGAACTGGCGGGACCAAGTATATTTGCCCTTACCAGAAAATGTATTAGAACACAACAAGATTTTATGTTGTAATAGAAACCGTCTTGTTGGCCCGCCCATCTGAAGAACTGAAGAGCCATTCTAGGGTCAATGGAGGTCTGAGTTTTAACTAGAATTTGATCAATATGATGAGGTTTCAATCTGGGTAATATTTCATGGTTTTTATTGAAATCTAGGCGGTGCTGTGACAGTAATTCACATACCTTACACACTATTTCTTCATCTTCTTCTTCGGCTTTCCTGTCTGTGAATGCCAGGACTGAAGAGTCACGGGAATTGGTTTTTGTGTTGCTTGCTCTTGTTATTACGATCCTGCTCCTGCTGATGTTGCCCTGTATTGAATTGTTGTATACGGGCTTCAATCTAGCCGCCATTGCTAGGGTTTTGAAGGCCTTGAGATTACTGAGGATATATCCACTTTTAATACCCCGTTTGGTCTATGGCAACTTATAGGTCACCTCCCAAGAAGACTCCAGAGAACCAAAATATTCTAACAATCCGAACGAGATCTGATGACACCTACCTTCCTCACTTTGAAGACAGCAAGCAAGCAGGTCGGCCACCGAAGCTAAAGGACGCCAGTCCAGAGAGGTGAGGGGCTGAAACGGCAATAAACTAATCAAATATTGGGCCTACTTTGTAGCATAGCAGCAGAAAGTGAGCTTGAGGTTTTGCAACGTTGACGGTCTCTGGTTCACAAACCAACGGGTGGTGGTGGTCAATGTGAACTACAACGCCCAACATGACAATGAGGGCGCAGGCAATAGTAGTTATATCGCTGCAACAAGACCATGGGATGGGTCCAAACATAATTATCTTGGAACTATCCAAAAGTTTTACTTTTTTGGGCATAACCTACTTGTATATTTGGGTCATGGCTCCGTATCAATTTCCAACTCGGTTTGTTTGTTGTGATAACGCTAACTGGTAGAAGTGTTTAGGGTAGAAGCTCATTGTAATGTGTTTGGATATTGTTAAGTTACAAGTTATAAGCGTATTTTACTCGATATATTTTAGGTTATAGTAATAGCTTTTAGGTTTGATCTTCAGGTTAGATTACATTACTTACATGAGCTAAAAAAATTATGATTATCAAAAAAATTGTTTATATTTGAGTTCACAAAGTACAATAGTAAAATTATTCTTAAATTAAGTTAATAAACAAGATGATTCATTTGTACACTATGAAATCAACATCAAATATAACTATAACTAGTTTATTATAAATGTACTATAACATAAAATTAAATGATCTAATCATTGAATTTATTATCACATAAATTAGTGAAAAACATTGTAAATTGAGAAATTAGTTATTTTGTTGTAAATGTAAAATAACATTAAATTGAAATGATCTAATCATTGAATCTATGATCACTTAAATTAGTGAAAAATATTGTAAACTGATAAATTGAGCTATCCATGATTTTATTATTCAACTTGTCATGATGATGAACCACACTCGTTGGTTAAAAATGCGTCGACAATTATATCATAATGTGATTTATGCCAAAAAATCTTCTCATAAATTGAGCTATCTTATTTTGAATTGAAAATAGAAATCTTTTGGAGTTTTTGATATTAATGATGATGATAGTTAACATTGGTTGAAAACAAATTTAGTTTATAAAGAATTATTTGGTTTTGCTTTAGAATTTTATATGTGTCAAAAAGAACTTTAAGAGAAGCATTTCTAGATGACCATTGGATGAGTTAAAAGGTTAGCAAGGTCATTATTGTAACAAATGTTTTTAAATTGTGATTTAATGTGGATGTATATGGTACATTCTAAGAGAAAATGATTTCATCTTCAACCTTTTTAGTGTCACAAATATGACACTTTATTTTGACCCATAATATTTTCAGAAGTGTCGAATGCCCTACTTTACTATGGAGCTTGTGAGAGTTTGCTCTTGTTTTAGCAATGTTGATTTTCTTCTTTATGCTAATCAAAATAGAGAAACAGTGTTCATCCTCTAAAATAGGTTTGATCACCTCCTTATAGTATCTTAGTTTTTCTTTTATCCTCTAATTTTGTATCTTACTACAGTTTCTCCTCGAATTTAGATTTAATAATATTTTTGTTATCATTATTTTGTAAAGTGATATCTTCCTTTATTTCCCACTTATTTAGCCAAGACTTGGCATCTTTATGCCACCCCTACTTGAGTCGTAGGTGGTTTTGATTGGAATTTGAAGCAATATTAGGAACTTTCTTGTCTTCCATGTTGTTTATCTTGTTCTTGTATTTTATGTACCTAGTCATAGTCATGCTCTAAATGGGGGGAAGACTGACTTCTATGAGAATGATAGTCGATGTATCATCTTTCATTTTGAGATTTATAACTTATCAAACACTTTTTGGATTTACTCAATCTTTCTCCACATTTCTCTAGAGATATTATAACCTTAAATTTCACAACCATATAAGATAAGAGGAGCGAAAAGAGCCTCAAATAGGAGCTTCTTCTTATCTCATAACCAAAATTCCATTGATTTATAGTTGTTTTCAAGTCCCTAATAAACTTTCCACCCTCCATTTATCCTTTTCCTCAATGTTATAGTTCTAGTTAAGGTTGTGATCTCGATTGATTCGAGATTATCTATTTGAAGTCACTTCCTCCAACTTGTTGTCATACAGGGAATTATCATAAGTGAGTTTTTTGGATTTGATTGTCATAACCTTCATTATGTTAGAGTGTTAATAATAAGACTTGTATTAGAGTATAAATCCTCGAAGAGTTTTAATTCCTTGTCCATATCATAGGGACTCCTTGCCATAAGAACAATATCATTTATTTAAATAAAAAAGATCATGACTATATTAATGAGAGTCGTATCTAACTTGTCAACGTATATGCTAAGAAGGATAGGGGATAGAGACAATTTTGCTCAACTTTTGAATTACAATTAATTTAATTTGACTAGCCTCAGTGTTCCTAAACTTAGCAATAACATTCTCATCCAATCTTATCACAATAGCTTTCAACTTGAAATGAACTTTTAGTTTTTTTAACCTATTCTAAGGGTTAGTCATGGGCACTATGTCAAAATTTTTATATAGTCAACAAAATAATAGAGGTGTTAGAGTCCTATATTATAGTAATCAAAGTCATGTTTATTATTTTCATCATTTTGGTCAATTTGTAAAAGTGTTGCTATGATCTCATAGAGGTCAAGTCCTTAGTTTTTGTGAAGAGTGTGAGATCAAGTCTTTAGTGTCAATTTAGGACAGGATATATTAAAGTTTTTGAGTGGTGAAAGAAAATTCAATGCAAAATAAGAAAAATACTGAGTTGGATGAGGGACAACAAACTTTGAATAGGTTAAAGAGGCATTGCAGGAAATGCATATGAAAGGAAGAGGAACGTTGGACCTGTTAACTGAGGCAACTAAGGTTTGATTTTTGACATGTAATCAAGATAATTTCGTTTTTTGCCCTTTTGTCCAAGTGCACTAGTTTATATCAATCATATCCTCTGATTTCTTGGAACTTTTTGCAAAGAAGATAAGTTACATAGTAATGCAGCAAATTTGTTGCGTTGTTATCAAACACATTGAGATTTGGTAGAAGATCAAAGTTTTGGCACTCCTTCTTATGTATGGAGGTTCAAAGAAAGTATTTGTGATTGTCAACATCATCCATCAACCATCTTGCTCAGTCAAAGACTTCAATACCTGGTCAAGCCCAAGTGAGTAAAGTTTTGATGTGCTTAGTCGCTGCATTTCTTTTTCTATAGGTGATGATTTTCAGGAATGGAGGTTTGTAGTTTGAACATATATCTTCTAACAAGTGTTTGATGTTTCAGGGGTTGTCTTCCACCTATCTAACACATTTGGAAATCTAGGAGATGATCAGAATTATGAGAATGGTGAATTCGTTGCGTTTTTGTTGCACTTTTTCTGAAGGAGGAAGTAACATAGCAAATTTGTTGCGCTTCTACACAATCAACAGTTTAACCCTTCAATCTGACTCCAAACCTCTTGAAATCAGTTTATATGGTTATGACAATTGTCCTTAAGTATCTTGGATGTTCGAGCCTCATCCTTATGAAGGCATTCAATGTATTTTGTTAAAGATTCCTCTAGTCAAACAATTTCCAAATTTGTAGAAGGTGGTTCTATATTCATTGCTACAAGCAGTCAACTAAGTCTTTTTGGGGAATTAGGTTCCTAAATGGAGGAACTAATATTTTATTGTATATATGATGTAATTTTGATTGATAAAGGGGTTAGTTGGTGTGTGATAGAGAAAAGACATTGTGCATTGTGTAGTTATATTTAAAAATAAATAAATCAATGAATGATGAAGGTCGAAGTCTACTTGTTCAAGGATTCCTGTGTCAAACATTTATGGTGATGTATATCTCATGTTTGTGTTTTTTATCTTATGTTATGGCCATGCTTAAATGTTATGTCTCCAATGTTTATTTAAATGAATTTATTTCAGAATTCACTTTCAGGTGCTCTTTTATAACTAACTAAACATTTCAGTGTTTTTTCCTCCACCATAATATCTAAAATTCATCCTCAGCTAGATGCTTTAGATATTATCAATTCCATTATTCCTCTACTCACCTCTATGAAATTTGGCAAAGACACCATAAAGGATTGCCTACCTTGCCCTTGTCTAAGGATTCTTCATTTTCCCATCATAGCACTGAAAATATTTAGCTTAATTTGACTCCAAGCCCAATGGATTTTCCCTCTCCCCTACCATCAAACTATTAAAATTATTCTACCTTGACCTATAGACCTAGGCTAAGATCGAGAAGATTTCACAAGAAAGAACTCTCTCTAGGTTTAGAAGGGCTAGCTTCCAGCCCTAAAGATTGGTTTGTGGTTACCTTTGGGTTCCTCTCCTAAGCCTGGAGGAATTATGAAGTGCTAACAAGAGGGATTGGTTTTATTATTGCAACAATCCTCTGCAATGATCTTAAGCATAACAAGGTCATTCAAAGGTTAAACGATAGGTCATAAATCCAAATTGGCCTTTGACCTCTTTCCCTTAGCTTTCAAATCATGTGTTGATCTTCTTTTCCAAAATAACTCAATATAACTAGGTTAAAAGGGGGTTAATCATAATGGTCCTATAACAAGAGGGGTTGATCTTACCCACATTTTAAAAATGGGTATAATGAGGCTTTGGGTACAAGGTTCAGGGAGGCCCTACTTGACTACTATTAAAGAGCTTATAGATATGCCCTACAATTTTTTAGATTCCAACTTGGTAGTCGTCAATGTCATTAGTTTCCCCTTTGGTGAACAACATAACCCCTAACTTTGTCTTCTATAAAAAACACTTCTTCCTCCACACAACATTAGGAGATTTGTAAATATTTTTAAGGTAAGAGTTCTAGTCCCTTAAGGGAGTCATATTGTTTTGTTTAGTTTTACGAGTTATAATTTACCTTTGGAATTTCTTATGATACAAGTTAAATAGGTTCAAAGCTTCTCTTGCATTCTATTTATATAGTACTTTTTTACATATTCAATAGGTCTTTGTATCTATTTATGTTATCAGGTTTTAAGGACCCACTTAAAGTATCATTGGTGGTTTTTATAGCAATCTTATACTCTTTATCATACTAAGAGTTGGTTACTTTATTTTCATTTTTACACAATTATTAAACTATGTTATGGAGATCAAGAAATAAGAAAGAGACCGAAATAGAGATTCATTATATTAATGTGCATCCAATTACATGAAATGGTGATGTATATATATCTAGCAACTTTTGTTATTTCCATTAGGAACCATTCACTTGATATCATAATTATATGAACATTAATGGCATTTACTGTATATGGCTTATTTCCACTTTATGATCACATATCATTACTCTAATACATTTATAACTGATAAAATAAACATTATAATATCTAACACCCCTCTTAAGGTTTATTTCATTTTCCATAATTCCTAACATCTCTAAAAAAAATTGAGCTTATCAAATGCTTTGGTAGAGATGTTTCCCACTTTATCTTAGGACCTACAATAAATTATTCTATCTCTTTGTTGCATGTTCTTCGATAAAGTGATGTTAAATTTTAAGATTTTCTATTTTCAAATGATAAATAAATTCTTCATCATCTTAATGGCACTCAGGTTATTGTTGAGAAATCAATGGGCTAGCAATTAGGATAGATTTCTTTTACTTGATATTACTTATGAATGTTGTTGGCCTTTTGTTATTTATATTATCTTCTCTTCATCAAGCAATTACCAAAAATATACAAAATATGAAGATCACAAGAGACAAAGAACACAACATGTAGGCCCCAAGCCAAGGCAAAACCCAAGGAGGGGAACCCAACCAATCCTCTTCTTATAGAATCATATCAAAGTGAGATATCCAAGACCCAAAAATCAATACCAATACTCCACACAAACCCCAAGTCAACCCTCATAGAATCCTTCTTCAACCAAGTCAAATGCAACAAAGTCAACGTTGGTCAACACCTTCAAAATCTGGTCAAACTTTGAATTTTTCGGACCTGTAGTAGTTCTGAAATTTTTGGCCCCTGCAACAGATTTGAAGCTTCACATGTGTAACAAAAACTAAGGTAGAAATCTTGGTTCTCTTACTCCTTTGACCTTTGCTCTCTCTCCTTTGACTTTCACTCTTTTTCCTTTGATTTTCGCTAGTCTTATTGCTCTTTCTTGCACATAATTCCATGACATGAATTAATGCTCAAATGAGGTTGAACTGCTCTTTGTATCTACACATCCAAGAGGTTGAATTGGTGTTTTTGTGGGCTGACTTTTCCAAGAGGGCCAACTTGGTCTTGTGGTGACAAAATGACACTTTTGACTCAAAAATAAAAAATCTTTCTTTTACAAATAATCATAATGGGACTTTCACATGAGAAATTATCTTTGCCTAGAACATGCTTTGACTAGAAAATAATAATAATGAATGAATGAATGATAAATATTTCAATAGTTACATTTTCAACACTTCCTCTTAACTATGGAGGCATTCCAGGTGGAGTATCGCCGGATCCACGGATCTGATCCGGATCCACCAAAATACGCGTAAAAATACGTTTTTTTTAAATACCATGATTTTGGAAACGGATTGCTTTTACAGGATACGGATCCCGCTAGTGGCTGCCGGAAGCGGTGACAGGTAGCCGAAAAAGTTAGAAAGGCAGCAGATGTTTTAGGGTTTAGGTTTATTATATTATAATTTATAACATTTGTGGTCCCGACCCGACTCTTTGTCTGTGTTCTGTCCGCGTTTTGTCCCCTGCGTTCTGTCATCGTTTTGTCCACGTTTCTAAAGTCGGGCCCTCCTGCACATCGATTACCCCTCCTGCACAACGTTTTTGGTTGCGGGCTTACCGCCGGCCCCACTACCCGCAGCACTGTTTGCCTCTGGTCAGGTCGTCGGTTCCTCTGGTCAGCAGCCCGCAGCGGTCATGGTTTACGCACATTGCTCTGGTTAGCAGCCCGCAGCGGTCACGGTTTACGCAAGTAAGTTTCTGGTTGTTATATATGTTATAATATATATATATATATATATATAATATATATATATATTATATATATGTTACGCAAGGTGATATATATGTTTTTACGCAGGGGTATATAGATATATATATATATATATATATATATATATATATATATTTGTTAAATATATTCGTATATATATAATGCAGTTATATAATCGTTAATATATATTATTATGTTAAAGCAGTTTATTATAATATATATATATAATTATTATATATGTTATATGTTAAACAGTTTATATTATATATAATATAGTGCAATATATATATATAATATAAATATTATAATATAATTAAAGTCGAAATATGTTATATAAATATTAAATAATAAATAATAACAGTGTTATTAATATTTATATTATAAACAAATGTTATTTTAATTTATAATAAAAACATAATAACTGTAGGATTGTAATAAAACAATAATAAATTATTAATGGTAAATAACAACTGTTTATTATTTAGTATATTTATATATTAAATAATTAAATATTTAAATTTAATATATGAATACCATTAATATTTAATAATTTAAAGCCATCATGTTAAATTTTTAAATTGGTTAAATTTAAATAATTTTTTAATTTATAATTTAGTTTTTAATTGTTTATTGATAATAAATTATAATTTTACTTTTAAATGCAGTTGCAATTAACAGTTGTCTATACCATTATCATAATGGAACCATCACAAGATGCACAACATGAGCATAATGAAGGGGAAATCATCAAAACAGACCCAAAATCTCCTCTATGGCAGTATGTGGAGATTATTGGAAAAAATCCCGGAGGTGGTTCATTTAAATGGAAGTGCAATGAATGCCAAGATATAAAAAATGGCTCATATACTAGAGTGAAGGCCCATCTCACCGGTCAAACTAACACGGGTGCAAGTATGCACCGGGCCAAAAGATGCAAATGGCAAACCTGGCCAAGGTTTGAGTCCTGGAAAAATGAAATTCTATGCATCTTTGCAAGAAGTTGCGGATAGAAAACTTGCTAAGGGAAAACACCCTGTGCAAAGTTCTACAACTAGGCCTCCATTGCCATCTAGGGCTGCTGCTGCATCTAATAAAAGGGCCACTCTAGGCCCTCTTGAAGCGTGTTTCAATAATCAAGGTAGAGACATAGCTGATGAACATGTAGCTCGTTGCATCTATGCAAATGGGCTAGCATTCAATTTGGTGCGTTCCCCTTACTGGCAACAAATGATTAAGGCAATTAATGAAGCGCCAACAAGGGTACAAAAGCCCTGGATATGAAAAGGTCCGCACTACCTTGTTGGCATCAGAAAGGCAATCTGTGGATAGACAACTATAGGCAATCCGGGATACATGGGCAGAAACAGGGGTGTCCATCATTTCTGATGGATGGAGAGACCAAAGAAACCGCCCATTAATTAATGTTGTTGTAGTATGCCCCCAAGGGGCAATGTTTTTGAAGGCTGTTGATTGCAGTGGAATAGAGAAAGATGCATCTTTCATATCCACAATTCTTATTGATGCAATAGAAAGTGTGGGGCCACATAATGTTGTCCAAGTCATTACGGACAACGCACAGGTTTGTAAAGCTGCAGGTTTGATTGTGGAGGGTCGATATGATCACATCTTTTGGACTCCTTGTGCAGTCCATTCATTGAACCTTATGCTTGCCAAGATTGGTGAGATTGAATGGATTAATGAAATATATGTAGCATCAAAAGAAATCCAAATGTTCATAACAAATCATTCAATGTCCCAAGCCATTTATCGGGGTTTTGCAAAGTTGGAGCTACTAAAGGTAATTTTTTAAATCAATACTATTAGTCTAAATTTTGTATTAGAAATTCTTGTTTTTAATTACAAATTTATATATGGTTTCTCATTTGAAATTTGGCCTTTTGAAACTTGTAGGTTGCTGAAACTCGTTTTGCCTCCCACACTCTTGTCATAAAGAGACTTGTGGAGGTGAGACAAGCACTACAAGCAATGGTCATTGACCTCTTTGGGAATCATGGAGGACTTCCACTTCTGATAGAGGGCAAAAAATCAAGTCCATCATTCTTGATGATGCATGGTGGGACAAGGTTCAATATCTTCTACGGTTCACTGAACCAATCTTGACCTTGATCAGGGCATTTGATACAGATACACCTTGCTTGGGGGAAGTTTATGAAAACATTGATAGTATGTTGGAGAGGATAAAGGAAATTATCAGGGCAAGTGAAAATGACCCTCATGAAACATTCTATTATTTAGTGAAGGACATAGTTACAGAAAGGTGGAACAAAATGACCACGCCATTACACCTTCTGGCATATGCATTGCACCCTAAATACTATCATTCTAAAATTTTGTCTTTACCTGGTAGAACAACACCAAACAAAGATTCTGAAGTGGTACAAACTACAAGGATACAAGACAACCTTGAAGAAAATTTATAGAGATATGGGAGTTGCAATGGAAGTCCGCCAAGAATTTGGAGGGTTTGTACAGTCTACTGGTAGCTTTTCAGATCCAGTAGCTATGGATGATCGAGGACATCTTGATCCTATTACTTGGTGGGGCTTCCATGGTGGGGATAGCATTCATCTCTCTACTCTAGCCACTAGGTTGTTATCACAGGTTGCTAGTTCCTCATCAGCCGAGAGGAATTGGAGTACATATGGCGTCATTCATTCAGTGAAGCGAAACAAGTTGGGAGCGACAAAGGCTGAGGACCTTGTTTATGTTCATTCCAACCTCCGTCTTCTATCACATGTTGAACCAGAGTATAAGAAAGGTCCGAACAGGATGTGGGATGTGGAGCTTGAGATCTCTGACTTGAACCTGACACTGAATGCCATGACTCACCTCAACCTACTTGAGGATATTGTTCCACCACCAGTCCAGCCTACTGATGCAACTTCCTACATTCCAGGACCCCCATCATCTATTCATGATGTAGAGTTGCAATATGCAGAAGATATAGATCCATTTGAGGATATGTAAATGTATTTACTATTATCATTCATGATATAATGAATCATGATCCTTTTTGTTACTTTGTATGAGGGACGATGCACCATTTCAATGTTTTAATCTTCATATTTATGATTTTATCATTCAATGTTCTAAAAATGTTTGATGGTTTCATGGAGTATTTGATTTTTTAGCTTTAAGGTGTTTTTTAAAAGTTTAAATTATATATATAATATAATATATATATATATATATATATTGTACGTGACGTATCCTTGCCGTATCCGGATCTTAGATTTTCAAAAAACTAGCAGATCCGGATCCGAATCCGTAACTTAGGAGTTAACTCTTCGTGGAGTTGTACCTCAATTGTGTAAGTATTAATCCATGCCCGTTGTGTTTGGAAATTGGCTTCTTCAGCATTTGTTGCACTGTTAACGGGATGTTTTAGAGCTATTTTTCAAATTCAAGATTTTACTGATCAAGGCCACATTGTCGAAAAGGGATCTAACTCATTGCAGTTTAAGAACATGCTTCCTAGGGCTACCTCATCCATGTTGTGTTAAAGCTTGGTTCTATTGCACCGTTTGTGGCTCCATTTCCTTAGAAGAGAGCACAAACTACAAAAATTTGAGATTATTGGGCAAAGAGGGAAGGAATTGAAGGGTACAAAGCATGGAAATCACTTGGGGGAGAGCCTTTGGGTGTCTAGGAAGAGAATGAGAAGGATGGAAGGGAACTAAGCCATAGCTTAGATGAAAAAAGGAAATCGAATGGCATGGGTTGGCCAATTAAGTGCATTGGTGAATGTTGATATTGGTGATCGGACAATTGTAAGGAGGTTTATGTGAGTGACTTGGGCAAATAATAAGAAGTGAGGAGGCTACCATAGGAGAGAATACCTTATTTGATTTCATATGAGGATTCAAACCATTAAGAAGAGGCCTTTAAATGATTAGAGAGTTGACCATGCCACATGCCTTCCTCCATCAAATTGTTCAAAGGGATGAAGATCTACTGATGTCTGCCTACTTGGACGGGCTAAGTTGGTGATGACGTCGACAACCTTGTTGGCTGTTCTGTATGTGGAAGAATACAACATGGTTGAGGTTTCTACATGTTTCCATAAATCATTGTATTTGACCTGCCAAATCCAAGGGGGACATCAGTGTTTTTTCTGAGATTGATGATAATCTTGAAGTCACCCTAGAAACTTAGCTTGTTATAGCCATTCAAGAGTTACTTCGTCTGATTAGTTGCCCTGTATTTATTACCTGCATAAAGCATGTAAGGATAACCTGTTGGTTGTCTCTTCCTACATCTCCTACACCTGATTTGCCTGAACATCCTTTGGATGCCCTATCTAAATTGACTTTAATCCACCCTTCTTGGGGAGGCTACCTAGTCAGGGCTTCTCAGGCTCCTTGAAGACTCAGTTATTGATATAAGATAGTATTGAAATCAACATAATGCTGGGAATAATAACTAAGGCTAATTTTTTCATATGAAATGACCATGACTGCATGAACAACATTAAGAAAGTTTATGAGATATTGGATAAAGCTGAAAAGTTATAGCTCAATTACATTTATATCACTCACACTCTTAAGAAGTTCAAGACATGAACATATAATCTAACAATAAAGTCATTCAATTGTTTCATGAATATCTCAAGGGATCATTCTTAACAACACTACTGTTAATTTAGTACTCCCTTATTTCTGCAGTAAGTACTCTCAAAAAACAGAACTATTGATACTATAGAAAGCTGTGTAGGCCATGAAGTTGTACTCGAAATTGAACACCCATGATTTGAAGAACAAACAAGCAAACACAGACATCATGCAAATACAATATCCTGGCTTTAATTCCAAAGAATGTGAAATACAAGTTTGACAATTTAAACATTCATTCACGTTTCATAGTGTTACCAATAAAGGAAAATATCCACCTTGTTTAAACCTGCACGAACTCAATAGTGTTCAGACTGACTATTAAATGCCTATTCAGAGCATCCACTCTCAAGAAAGGCAGCAGCTGCGACTAGCTACATGCCAAGGTAGCATTGATCTGTGTCCTATCCTTATTAGGATAGATGACGATGGAGCAAACTGTCAAAGATAACATATAAATCTTTGTTATCTGAGCCAAAAATTTCATCAGCTTTGTGCAATGTTTCCTGCAATGACAAAGCATTGTTAAAGGTCAAAACCATTCCAATTAATATCACAACCCTAGTAATATCTCCTGCAATGAACCCATTTTCGTTTTTCATTCAATATTTTGTAAGCAATCAAAATACCTCTCTCGTTTGTCTATGTGAATTAAGCTCCTTGATATTAGCAAGAAATGCAGAAAACTGTTCAAAAGATAAGCGGCTCCTGAGATGCAGCATCAAAATTTTAATTAGGTCAAGATTCTATATTTAAAAGTCAGGCTATATGAAATTGGATTCAAGGATAACTATGACTATTAAAATGGAAAATACTTTTGTTTTATTATACATTTCTTTACAGGAATATGAAAACTGTAAAATGTACTGGTAGAGAAATTTGAATTTCCCGCACCTGGCTTGACGAAAGAACTCTTTTCCATCCATTCGAACATGTGCTGGAACACAAGTCAAAATTAAGATGAGGATTAGTGCATTTCCAAATACTCAAGATTTGGCAGTGATAGACAGATTCAATTAGATTAGTAAGATGGCAAGCATAGCAACAAAAAACGGTTGTTTTTCTTGCTGCATTATTCTTCCTTTCGTCTCTCTTATTGACAATATAAAAACAACTGAAAAACAAATACTAGTCATCAATTTCGTTAACCAGATCAAATTATAAGCTACGGTTAAACACAGTTGATTTTTCTGTTAAAAGCTTATGCGGTATAGCTTTGACTCTTGAGAATACTAAGAAAATTTTGTTGTCAAGATGAGTTTCTTACCAGGATTGTTTAAATTATCAGTGGAATTGATATAATTTCTTATATTTTTAAAATTGCAGGATTATCTTTTTTTGTTTATCTATCCTATTTGTTTGGTTGATCCTTCTTCTTTTTCTCTATTTGAGGTCCACCGTTTTAAATGTATCATACAAAAGTTGTGACACCGTCATAAGACATACTTTTAAAAATTTAAAAGATCATGTTTTAAAAAAGATCATATTGTCAAATCTAAGTTTCATAGCAAACCTTGTGCTACTGAATGGAGAGGGGAACTTGGTGCAGTTGGCTGATGACTTGATGGTAATGAAGAATATAATGACAACCTGCGTTCATATTGGTGTCTTGTGGGTGACACTGAACCAGAATGTTGTCTTGGTGACTGAGATGGAGACAGTCTTTTAGGAGATCCATTTGGTGTGAGCTCTGGCGGTGTGTTATTATGTGGTGTTAATGGAATTCCTTTTGATGTGCCGTGCCTCAAGGCTGCAAAACAACATGCCATTGGTTAGTAAACAAGTTATTCCACGGTCCACCATGCCCATAATTTGTAAAGCATGTGAATAATTTGTGACTAAAATAAATCAGTAATTTGATAGAACGTGTGCTCCACCTTGATTGTTGCCATCTACGGTTGAATTGCTTGTTTCTGACACTACACTTGACACCTGATTTGTTCCTCCAATAGGGAGATTACTGTCACCTTCTGTCCAGTCAAGATTTCAGTTTTCAACTTCTGGGAAATGTAAATTTCTTCAGAACAAAATGTTAATTATGATTTTGAAGCAAGGATTACTTTATGCAGACCCACAAAATGACAGGACTGAAACAAGATTCACCAAAGTTCATGTAATCAATTTGAAACACTAGAAAACAGTCAAGGTAAATTCCATGCCAAAGATACTGCTCACTAATGAATTAGATATTTCAACCTTGAAATACTGAGTTTAAAAATTTTCAATGCTGGAGAAAATATATTATTGCATTGCTGAATATTGCCTGAATGCTTACTTTTGTCACCTCAGGACCTTCAGGTTATTTTGATTTTAGTGAAATTCATAACGTGTAACAATTTGAGGTTAACATTTGTGAAACTCGGTGTTTAATGGCACCTTTCGAAGACAAGCTGAAAGATAATCTCGCAGATGTTACTCTTTGAGTAGCTGTACTTTGTGTCATCTCTGCTTGCTGCAAGAAGAAACAGACAATTTTCAATGATTTAGAAAACCTCTGCCCCTATATGCAAAAATAACAAGGCACATTCTATCTCCTGCCCCTCTTCCCGTCCTCTAGATATGCCAATTTCATGCCTCTTCCCGGGAAGCTACCAGTGTGACATTTCCTAAAACTTCAGTACAATTTTACTTTGGTTTCTACATTGTAAACAGTGTCTGCTGCTTCATTCATTTCAAGCTATTATGGTATTGAATCTGACCTCTCTTCCATATAATAATCATACAGTTATAAAGTATAACTTAATGAAATTTGACTACTTTTTCCATACTTACAGCAACTTCATCCTCTTCTTGAAGTGATTGCATTAGGGTCTTTTTAAATGTCTCCAACTGTTGAAAAGGATGATGGATATTAGTTCTCAGGCAAGATGTTACGAAATCAATCCATTGTACTAGTAATGTAATACATCATAAACAAAAATAGAAAGAAAAGCAAAATACCAAAACTTTTCTCTAGTGTACCACAAACACTACTGGTGTGGAAGCATGTTGGTGGTAAAAATTGCACAACTTCAATCATGATTCATCATCAATTTAAACTGTCTTAAGTCAAAAGTTGAAAATATCAAATATCTGGGTGCAGTTTTCAAGAGGCACAATTGTTTTCCATAAGTACTGCTGAAGGTGAAAATGCAATTTGGCCTGTTGCCTCCAGCCTGTCAGTAACCCCCAGGGAAAAAATTCTCCCTTTGATCCAGCTTGCCAGTCAGCAGCCCCACGTGATCTACAGATAGCAACTCTCAGCCATTCTTGGGTCAGTGATTTCTTTCATCTAGCCAGCTCACCCAATGAAGATGGGTCTTCAAATATGAGGTACGCTAACCATTTATGTATTAAGGTGCTTTTATTTGTGGTTAAAGACATTCTAGTATGGATCACAGGTTAAATTGGATAATTGACTGCTTTTGACTGTATCCTTGTTCCCTTGTTTCACTTTGGTGGTTATCACCCACACCCATGTTGAGAAATCTAGGGCATTAGCATTAGGTGATTTCTCTTAGATTAGTAACTGCTTGTGAATGCTTTTTACTTCATTACGTTAGAATCTTCTTCGTCTTAGATTATTAGTGTTCTTCTTCATCAAACAATAACCAATGCATGAACATATATAAACAAGTGACATGGAATGTAGGCTATAAGCCAGGCCAAAACCTCTCACTCTTTGAGAGGGAAACCCGCACAAATTCTTCTTATAGAGATTCCAATTGACGAATACCAAGACCAAGACCCTTGACCTATTAACCACTCCAAAACCAAGTCCCTTGACCTATTAACCACTCCAAGACCAAGACATAAGTCCTCATGATAGTCACTCTTCTTGATTCCTCTTCTACTTAGTCCTTTTCGCATCAAGATGTTGTCATCACTGAGATCTTATCACTGTCTTGACACTAAGATCTCCTTCATGTAACAGCACTGAAACAGTTGTCCGAACTCTGTTATAACTTATGGCTCCAAATTCTTCTCTTCTCTGAGATCTGAATGAGTCACTGCATTGTGATCCGAATTCCTGAAGTAGACCGAATTTCTTTTCACTGAATTATAAAAGCAGACTTCTCACTGAACTGTAGATTTATCACTGTGAAATATAGGAGTAGACTTCTCACCAAACTGTGTTACTCTGTCTAGGGCACCAAAATTTCTTCTCTTGAAACAGTCATCCTGAATCTCAGACTTCTCGCTCCCACTGTCCACAGAGAAACATCCGAATTTGTCTTCTGCCACTGTTCACCGAAATCAGAGAGGCATCCAAATTTATCTCTGTCCCATCCACCCAAAATCTCAGAGAGATACATCCGAACTTCATTTTGCTGCTACCCATCCGAGACCACAAAGAGATTTGCGAAATTCTCACTCTCCTAATGTGAGGACCCTTCATGCCTATTTATAGTTGTTGATCCATATAAATAAGCCGACATATCATTTCGAATAGGTGTCTCCATAGGGTGAGCCGACATGAGTTCTTTCATTCATTTGGAGGCCAACTTGAAGAGGACTGTGCTTGTCTTTGGAGGGCTTCTAGACACTTTAATAGACTCATATACATTTGACACATGCTCAAGAAGAGCTCTTCATACATGACATTAATTCTTTTGACTTTAATGACAAATCCTAAGGCTCTCAATGGGAGCCATCTAAATAAGATCTTTTGCTCATGAAACCCATAAAGCAAACATCACAAAAATAATTCTATTTTATTCTTTTCATCATTTACAAAAATCACAATTACATGCCATTATGAAGACCGAACCTAGTTACATTTTTTCAACACCCCATTCCAATGTGACCCTCCTTGAGGCATTTTCTTTCCACTGTCTAGGAGGAGCACGAATAGGAGGCACTGATTGATGATGTGTGTCCATCACAATCCATGTTTCCCACTTTCTGCTCTTTCCCTTGTCCATGTCCCCTCTCCCCTCTTCTGGTTGATTGCTTTCTGCTCACATTATTTGGCTTCCCCTGTGTACCATGTCTTTGAGAGCCCAGAAACTGGGCCCAAGAGGTTGATGCAGCTGAAAGAAAGTTGAAAGCCTATATAGCCATTCTCAGAAAAATGTTAAAATGTGAAAGACAACTGAGACAATGTGTACGTGAGTGGACAAAATCCTAACCTGATCTCTACCCCCCTTATTAGCCTCACCTAGTTCTTGGCATATCATGATCTATCTAAATAGAAGGAACTTTTGAATCTCCCTGCTCCAGTGAGCAATGGACTGCTACATCTTTAAGGGGTAATTGATGCATCTAATGAAACATGTAACGCAAGCTATGTATGAAAAGAAAAAGAAAACCATTGAAGAAAAAAGTGCACTCGAGGGGTGGTAAAAATAGGATGAGGAAAGGGGTAACTCAGGTCCCACAATTGCTCCCTCTTCACATCACAATGCTCAAGGACATTGGTTGCATAGATGGTACAACATGGTGGCATCTTCCATGAAGTTAAATCCCAATCCATATTATCCTTTCACTAACACCTTCTGATTGATGAGTTGACCTAGGAATTGTTCCTCCCCTTGAGGTTGGAAACACCTAATAGGGCCCAGCAATAACTCTCCCATACCTAATTGGGGAAACTTGCTTACAAGTCTTAAGCTATACATTTGAAGATGAGGCTTGTGTGATGTACTTTTATTCCTTGTTCCATTAAATATGGCCCACTCTAGTACGGTTTTGGTTTGAAGTACCTTCAATGATGATGTTACTTGATTCCATGAATTGGGTTAGGTCCTTTCTCCAGATTTTCATTGACCATCCCTTGAGGGATCTCAAAATGCTTCTTCAACACTTTAGGGAGGATGTCCAACCCACATGTTGACTCCACTAGAGCACTTCCACGTAGGTCGTTGCACACTTTTTGAAGGACGTTGGGCCATGTGATGATTTAGTCGCATTGATGATGTCTTCCTCTTCCTCCAACACCTTGGACATTGATCATTGGAGCTAGGACGTTGCTTCAAGAGTTGATGTACCCCAAGACAACGCAAGGCTCCCCCAAGCTGGCCTTGTACCCATCGTGATGGACATTTCCTTGTGGATGGTTGGTTTGATGATGATGATGATGCAACGAAACCCCTTTTGGGGGCTACTACACCTTCTTGGATTAGGACGTTGCTTCATTACCCCGTGACATTATCCTAGTTTGCCATGGAGATATGATGTGGGTACCCTAGAACATGATATCATATTGAGGGTGGACCACATGATGATGAGGAAGGATTCTTAATGATGGAGCACCCTTCTTTGACTATGGAGATGACTTGGTCATGATGATCACCTTTTAAGGTGCCTCCTTGCACCTTTTGATGAGGGATAGGCTCATTTTCATTTTGAGCATGACATCACACCTTTTAACCTTATTATCACACGTGGGTCATTTTATGACTTTTTGTTGTGTTTTTGAGTTGAGATGGCTATTTTTAGGGTTGGCATGTGACCGTATTCTCTTGTACCATGGACTTATGTAGTTTGTGTGGCTCTTTTAGCCTTGTTGAGAGAAAGAGAACTCAACTTGGCATTGTATAAATACAAGAATTGATTTCTCCCTTGGATTGTCTTGTCACACATTGATTATTCATTTCTTGACTTTTCCTTTTACTAGTGCATAATGGGCGCCTAGTTGAGTGACTAGGCCACCTAATTGAGCGACTAGGCCTAAAGGTATCTCTTGGTGGATTGAGCTTTTCTCAAAAAAAATTCATGATCAATTTCACATTATGCATGTAAAGTGAGATAGTTTATTTATTTTGCTTGGATACATGAGAGTTGTTGCTATTATTGTTAAGTAGGTTAATTGGGCAATTTTATGCATGTCCTTTGTTGAGATTGTCCTCATTTTCCACGTGCTTAAGGAGAGTAGGTTACTTCTCCTCCCTTGAATTTCTTGAGAATTGAAAACCCTCATTTAAATCTTAGGGCAACTAGGTTAATTTCCCCTAGAGTATTGGAATTAGGTTTTCCTTTTAGAATCCTTAAGTTGTGGTAGGTGGAGCAGGCAGTAGTCTTCATCCATCTTGTGGCTAGAATTTTTTTTTTTTTAAATTGTGAAACACTAACTAAATTAATCTTTTTAATTTCATTGCATTGATATTGGGGATAATTTCAACCTAAACATGTTTAATTAGTCTAATATTTCTCATTGGTTAATGTCCTAACAATTGGAATCAGTTTAAAGTGCATTTGAATGGCATTAAATTGGATTTTCATGCATTTTTCTGAAATTATTTACACCTGACATCATTGTTTAAATTGCAATTATTGGTTAATAAAACCATGGAAAAGTGCTAATTGTTGTTTCCTAAGTTGCTAATTTTATAACCTTTCATTATATGTACTTTTCATGCATTTTGAATAGTTAGTATTGCTGCTGTAATAAAGCCTTGTTTTCTGTCCAACACTGCCGAATTTGACATAGTTTTTTGCAGCCTTATGTTTTGCATGCTCAAGGTGTGTTTCGAGGCTCTATTTGGGACTCAAGGTTCAAGAAGCCTTGGGATTGACCCATAGACACTGTGAACTCCATTGCTTGCAAGTTGCATTGCACTCCACCTCCACCTAACGATAGCCTTTACAAGCATAGGAATTTGTGGGTTGGTTTGTAGGATCCTTGGGGGTCACTTAGCTTTAGCCTTTCTAGGGTTATTGGATCCTTGAGTCCTACCCGGAAGCCTCCCTTATGGTGGCTAGTAGTCACCACTACAATAGAAGAGGGATTGCTTTTTAGATGACAATGGTGATACCCTTATTTTGTTGCGCATCTTCCTTCCCTGTGAGGCTTTGCACCAAGGTGCAATATTTTGCAACAACATGGCCTATTGATATATCATCCCCAATATCATGGGCATGGAAACACAACTGGGTGAAAACAATTTGTTAAGTGAATTTCATGCAAGAGCACCAAACTAAAAAGGGGATCCTTAAAACCTATAAGAGGCTCAATAGAGTAACTTTATCTTTCAAAACAATCAACTAGTTATGTTGCACTCAGTTGGAGGGAGGATGAATAGGATGATGGGTTTTGGGAATGGTTAGAAAGTAGCCCAAATTTCTAGGGAACTGAAGATGGGGGCACCAAAGAATATTAAGAAAAGGTAAAATATCTAAATATATTAAAAAGTATTAAAAACAAAGATGTCATAACATAGGATTGTGATACAACTCAATAAAAGTCATAGTTACTAACCGAAACCCCTAGAGGTAAAAATTGATACCATGCAATCCTTTCACTAGTCTCAATCCCACTTTTTCACCCCTATGAACATCACCCAGTGCAATAAGTGTTAAGTGGAATTTTCAAAAACCATGAGAAATTGGTCAGTTACGACTAAAACTCATGGGATATGGGATATGGATTATTAAAATGATATCTCATATGTTGGACTATAAATCCCACAATACTGAAATAAAAGAGTCAAGGGAGCTTTAACTAAATAGTTCATAAGGCACATTACTTGCAAAGGTTTTGCAGAAAGGATTGCAAGCTAGGTGAGCTTGATTGTGGGGAAAACTCCACAATGAAGTGCATTTGAGCCAACAAAGTCTTAGGATAGGTGATCTCTTGAGAAGTCCCAATTACCGAGTGCAAGGCTCTAAGGTGATGATTGATGCTATGTTATTCATTTCACTAGTCTCAATTCCACTTCTTCATTGTTAGATTTCCTGCAAACCTAGCACCCAGTACTTAATTCCTAGCAGAAAAACGATCTACTGATTAAATACACAGCTAGGTTCCTAACACATTAAAATTCAATTGAAGCGTATATACCAATCTCAATCATAATCAGACAACAAATTATTGCCCAATCACAACTTTTCATTAAAATAACCTCGAAACTTACTTGGGCTCTCATCCTGAGAAAATGGCCCAACTAAGAAAATACAAAAATACAAATGCCTTGGATCTAATCCAACAAATCTGCCCTAAATTGGTGCTTCATCTCCTCGATAGATCTGGATCTCAGAGCTCCCTCCTATACTTCCTCAGACTCGACACTTTGGAGTACCACACTCCTCCTAAGGCTAGTGATGTTGTATGGTGCATCTTCTTTCTCTCCTTAGCCTTGCTTTTACAAATTTACATTCCGCTAAATCCTTAACACTAACCCTACTCACAAAGTGATTAACAACCGATATTAGATCTCACCTTGCTTGAGATCAACGACTAAGATTAAAACAAAATCACTACAATAAATTACTTTACTTTTCCTATGTTTTTTTAGCCCAATAAGTTAACATACTAATATGTGCTTTTTCCTAAGTTAGACTTAGGCTAAGTTAATATAGCAACATGTTCACACTTGAGCAAGTGTTCTAAGGAGAATGGGGGCGACTTCTTCATGCCTAGACACTGTTGAGAAATCAAGGCACGTAGACATTAGGGTTTGATTCCTCTTTTCTTGATAATTAGTTGTGATGTGCATTGGCTACTTTTACTTCTTTATTATGTTATCTTTCATCAAGCAATTACTAAATCAGAAGTGCATGAAGATCACAAGAACAAGGAACACAAGATATAGACACTCATCCAGGGAAAATAACCTATCAAGGGGAAAACCCAGTCAAACTCTTCCACTAATAGATTCAAATGAGACAATCCAAGATCCTTTTAACCTAGAAAAAAGACTTCCTCTAATCAACAAGTCAACTCTTCCTTCAAATAGATGAACTTTGCCAAAGTCTCCAAGTGTCCATATCTCAAATGCAACTTCCCAGAATTTCGGCCCCCTGGCTACAAAATTTTGGACCTGCAACTACTTCATAAGTTTCTATTGAAAATGCAACAAGAAATTCCTAATTTAAATTTGCCTTGATTAAATTAGGAGAAAATTCGAACTTCGATTTCAGCAGAATACTTGGAGGTAGTTAACTGAGGTGACATGGGTCTTGTCACTCAATTAAATCACTAAATTCGAGTTGGAGACACTTGAGTTCAGTTCTACATGATTGATTGCTAATTTGTAGAAATCTATTTCAGTTAATTTGAGTTATTGTCGGTGTAACTAGTTCTCACTGTTAGTAGAACTAATGGAGGTTAAGTCAAGGGCATGTAACTTTTTTCACATTGAGTGATCATCCAGTTAAACTGATCAATCAGCCTAAATTAACTCATGCATGCAGAGAATTCAAGTTACCCAGTTGAGATTGGAGCTCAAGGGCAATGTACTATCAGATGTAGAATTTTCCAAGTTGTACAGGTGGTGCATGCGGTCAAAGAAGGGCCTAAAGGAATTACACAATTCTTAATGAGTAATTTCCCTAATTAATAGGGGGCTAACTCCTCATCAAACAATGCAAGGAAATAGGAGTTTGGCAGGCTGAGAAATTGGCTAAGTATTGGCTTGAGTCAGTCTGTGAGGCAGAGAGATAGATTATACTAGTGCAGGGGTTGCTCACACTTGAGCAAGCATTGCATTTCTTCTCCATTCTTTGATTAATGCAATACAAATAGTAAGGGGTTTTGAGTAGTTGCTTGTCCCTAGATAAATCTCTGTGTATGTGTGTGGAATCTTGATGCATGTTAATGATTTTTGTTCTCGATCGTGATTTGCTTTCTATAGATCAGTAGAATAGCTTCAAGTCTTGTGATCTAGTAAATTCATGAGCAATTTTGAATCTACACATTAAATTTCTACAATTTCGGCCCCTGCAACTTGCCCAAAAACCCTAGGAAAACTCGCACGTGTGAGAGAGAGAGATACAAACTTTGATTTTGCTTCTTCCTTGAATTGGTCTTCTTCCTGCTATTCACTCTTCTTTTTCATCTTCTTTCTCTTGTAGATCAAACTTATTGAAAGTGTGTTCCAAATGAGTCGAATTCCTCTTCTATTTATACTGCTTTTGCTGGGTCGAATAGCTCTAATCTGGGCCGACTTGGTGAGGAGGTGACAAATGACACTTTTGAGTCAAAAATCATTTTCTTTACATGATACAAATGCCCAAGAAGGGTCTAATAATGTGGCAATGACTCTTGTGACTCAAGACAAAACCTAGAAGCCTTCAATGGAAGCTATGACCTAGAAAATAAATAAAGGAGCATGAAACCCATGCTTCAAAATAAATTTTCTTTTATAATAAAATTTCTTTATACATCATGACTCAAATACAATTATAAGGGCTAACACTAGCTACATTCTTCAACGCTCCCTCTTAACTAGGGAGGCATTCATAATAACATATATACAAAGGTACATGGATGAGCTCAAAATGATATGAAGAGTCACAACAAACGCAGTGCTACGGATTAGATACTTGACCAAGGTATCTAACTGGTTGGGACTAAGGTGTGTTCCCAGCTTTAGCCACTAAAGGTACCATTAGGCTTCAGCTCTAACACCAAACCAAGGATCTAGGTATCGTATCCAAGGTTGGAGCTCCACAAAACCAACGATACCCTCCCTACTTCAGGATCTAGACATCATCACAAGCCAGGAAGATGTCCTACCAAGCATCTTGTCATCCCAAGATGCTTCATCTCTCCCTATCTACTAAATTTGTGATGTCTACTAGTCCAAGCATGCTTTTGAAATATTCAAACTTCTTATTTGGAAGAGATTTTGTCAATACATCAACTACTTTCTCATCAGTCAGAATTTATTGTAGCTTCACAACCCCATCCTGCACCAAACTTCTAATATAGTGGTACTTGTTAAGTTGTTATTGATATGCTTCGTCTTGGCATGGAACATGAGATCTTCAAACATCTTGATATTGCTTTGATTATCACAATTTATAACTGTAGGATCTAATGTCCCTCCAAACAAATCTGATAGAAGCTTTCTTAACCAAACTGTTTCTTTTCCTACTTCACATGCCACAACATATTCAACGTCAGCACTGTTGGCATTATGTTTCTGGTATGGTTATATGTTACAGATGTTGTACTTGATGGCAACACCCATGGCATGGCTCTCAATATGATGAGAATTAAGAAGTATGCAGGAGAAAAGTTCACGGAATTATTTTATGCAGAGAAAAGTTTATTTCATGTGGGAGAACTTACCTTTGGTCCATGGTAGTTAGTCCTTGGAATTTGAACCTATGGAGAAAAGTTTATTTCATGTGGGAAAACTTACCTTTGGTCCATGGTAGTTAGTCCTTGGAATTTGAACCTATGGTTTTTTGGACCATGGCATCTCGACAGACGTGTTGATCCCTAGTATTGAGTTGATGGTATTGGTTTGTTATGGTTTTGGCCCGTGGTATTGGTTCATGATTTGAGGAAGAGCTTGCCTATATAAAGCAAAGGAGATCATTTGGCTTGTGTATGCTTTTGGGTTGAATATCTTAAGATCTGAAATATTGGGTTATTGTTTCAAAGCTCGATCTATATGAAAGTGAAGTGGAAAGCGAATCTGTGAAGGGTGATCTCTCGAGCGCTGCAGCTGCGGAAGTGCGGAGGCGCTGCAGGAGGCGCCGCAGGAGACGCCGCAGGAGGCGCCACAGGAGACGCCACAGAAGGTGTTTTGGGTTTAGTTTT
>APFE031745471.1:0-18159 GCA_000404065.3 Pinus taeda
TACCCGAAGAAAATAGTTAGCCACACTTTCATCATTATACATCTTGAGAGTCTCACACTAAATCCTGAGAGTTTGAAGTTTGGCACGCTTTACCTGTTCATCTCCTTCATAGCTCGTGACAATTTTGTCCATATCTCTTTTGCGGATTTATAGTGCATTACCTTCATGAATTTCGATTGGGATATACATCCTAATAGGGTACTGACTGCTTTTGCATTTGTTTCATACATCTTTTTCTCGTCTGCATCTGTAGGAGTAGCTGAAGGAAAAGCATAGCCTGTCTCTACAATGTCCCAAACTTATGTACCAAGAGATTGAAGATAGGCAGTAACTCTTACCTTCCAATAATTGAAGTTTGTCCCATCAAAAACCGGTGGCCTGATTGATGCTTCTCTCTCGTAGTTGCTCATGATGAATGATCTACCTTCAAGCGATCAAGCTTCTTTGAAGGACCTGCTCTGATACCAATTGTTGGAAATAATACTGAGAGGGGGGGTGAATCAGTATTATCTACTTCTTTTTATAAATGTTCCTTATTTGTTCTTTGAATTAGTTTGCATGTCAGTACCATAAAATAATGAGCATGAACAAAGAAAACAGATAGTCACACCAAAGAACACAAGATGTAAGGTGGAAACCCAATGTGGGTGAAAACCACTTGCTGCAATATGTCTCTATCTTCTTTCAAATTAGAAACTCCTTTTACAATGGTTTTGTACTGGTGCAGTCCTTTACCAGTACGCAGGCTGCAACCTGCAGAGAGCTACAACTCTCTCTCGTTTTCCAGTTTCTCCTGGAAGGGAGCTACAACCCCCTACTACTTTTCTTACAAGGACCACTTTTCATAAATTTTCAAACTGGATCCATAAGAATCAAATGATCATCAAGTATAAGAGAATCACCCAGTCAACTGTAGTAACCTGATCAACAATAATAGGACCAAACCCAGAACACAACAATGATAACCAAAGATTTTAAGAGAAGTAAGCACCCTGCTCAACGGCTAGCCTGCTTACGTAAGCACCCTACTCAACTGCTTGCCTGCTTACAGTACTCACCCTGCTCAACTGCTTGCCTGCATATAAGTACGCATCCTGCTCAACTGCTAGCCTGCATACAAGTACGCACCCTACTCAACTACTAGCCTGCGTACCTCACTCTGAGTCCATTGAACTGCCTGCGGTCATCCGCACCTAAAGCCCTTCTGTGCCTGCGTACCGGCGCACCTGAAAACCTTCTGTGCCTGCGTACCGGCGCACCTGAAACCCTTCTGTGCCTGCGTACCGGCGCACCTGAAACCCTTCTGTGCCTGTGTACCGGCGCACCTGAAACTCTACGCTCCTGCGTATGTACGCACTTTTCTCTCACTGTACCTACGTACCTTCAGGCATAGATGATTTCAAGACTTCAGAAAGAACCCAGACAGTCAGATCTACATATCTGAACATGCGCCGAAGAGATCTTAGTCCATCAGTAGATTCGCCTTTATTAGATATAGACTAGATCTTTCCCTCATAAGATATTCAACCAAAAACATGCTTAAGCCAAATGATCTCCTTTGCTTTATATAGGCAAGCTCTTCCTCAAATCAAGGATCATGGGGTTCAATAATAATAATAAAATAAACAATACCACCGGCCAAAACCATGATAACACAATACCGTCGGCTAAATACCATGAGAAAACCCCATGTGTGGGCGCTTAACTGCCTTGAAGTGTGTGCACTGGGGGTACGCACCCAATGAATGGGTATCCTGCGGGTATGTACGCACTTTATATAAGACATGCCTGCGTGTACGCACCTTTTGAACGGTGTGCCTGCGTACTCCTTATTTTCTTCAATATTTGAGAGCTGTTCATCAATGTTTGCTATTGACCTGTTGTACAGTGATCCATCACCAGTATGGGTTGCCATCAAGGACAACACTTTAGCCATAATGCCAACAAAATGTATCTCCTTCAAAGAGAAATTCTTATTTGATGATACAAAAGGACTGAAATCTCACTTCAAGTGGAAATGGCCTTTTCAGTACCACACTATCTCAGTTTGTGTGCATAGTTTCAAGTAAACAATTCTCAGCAATAATTCATATTTTGTTTCCTTGCTGCAACATATAAAGATTATATAGAATTTGAAAGTATATATTATCCCTCTTACAAATCTCAAAAATGGGAAAATCAACAATAAATGAGACTTACAATAGTTTTTGTGCCGAAAATCTCAATCATATGCTTAAAACTCAGGAAACAAAACACAAACATGCTTATATCATCATTTTGCAAATTTAGATTGCAAGCACGTCTAACTTCTAAAAAGTGTATCTTTCTCTCGAAACTCGTGCAAAACATGAATGACACATATGGGATTTTAACCATGAGCCCTCATCTACACTGCTCAAATCCAAATTATTTTTACATGAGTGGACTCGTCTCGAAAATCATGAAGGAGTGACTATAAACACCATAGGTGTTTGTGATCATCACTTCTGGACCCCTCTAAGCTTCTTTGCCTAAGGCTTCATTCCATGTAGATGTACCTCTCTGCAATTAATGTAGGTTGCCTCGAAATTCATGCTCGAGAATGGGCATTCTTTTTTCCTCCTTGGAGTTCATACTCGTGGCTAGGGGCGTGGGCCCCTCTCCCCCCATGAATGTATAAACATTGTTTTAAATACAAATTTGTGGGAAAACATCACAAAGTGTCATGTTGGTGGACTGAATAGTGCGTTAATTTTAGGTCATTTTGTTGGGGAGAGGTATTAGGGTCAAACTCGTGGGCCTCCCCTTTTAGTTGTTTGATGTGGATTTGATTACTATACATTACTCACCCACTTTATTTGTTGACCATTCGTTGTAACGCAATGAGATTAAATTGACCCACTTTTTACAAGGTTAGGGTTTGAGCCATGGTCGTTACAACCATAAACATTTTGGTAGACTAACTTGGCCAATCGAGGGGTGCCATGTGGTGCCTAGTGATTAGAACATATGGTGCCTATGGATTGGTCCACGTCACTATCAATGATTTGCCATGTCGATGTGTACAAAGGGTGCCACATGTCACTTCTTAAAAGGTCCACCTCATCCCTTCAGACTCAGCCATGTTTCTAATGTCCATTCTACTGCATCAGTGCCTACGTCAGCTGCCACATCACTTCCTCTTCCACATGTCAGCCTATGGCCTTACCATGTGGTTCCTATTCAACCAACAACATTAACACTTACATCCTCTGCCACATCATTGCTTCCACCATGTCACTGTTGACTCCATGCCACATTCCATCTTTACTTGGTGCCATGCCATCCCATATCAATGACATCACCATGTCTATATTGTCACATGTCAAATCCAGGGGTTGCCATGTGTCCTAACAAGTTTGACCTTTTTCTTGTTGGTCAAAATATTCAGAACGTCCTAGCTTCTTCATACGGACTCTGTTTGACGTGATTCAAGTTGCGATGGAATCATCTTGTCAAGCTCTTTAACATGGAATTGTTTCTATTAAATTTTGAAAACTTTGAACTTTTGGCCTGTCCAAGATCCTCTCAGATCAGATGGGCCTTTTAATGTAGATATTAATAAAATATACATTTATTAATTAAAATATTTAACATTCTTTTACATTTTAATTTTCTAGATAAATATTATAAAATTAGTTTTATTTTCTAAAATATTATATTTCCTTTTAAATTATGAGTTATGTTTTCATGATCTTTTAAATAAATTATTTCTATTAATTTTTAATTATTTACTAAAATGTTGAGATATTTTTGATAAGTTGGAAATTTTGTTTTTCGAAATAATCTCACATTAATTAGTAAATATCCTAATCTTTATCTTTTATGTTTTATTTTACTCTTACTATTTATTAAGCCGAGAGGTGCCCTCCAGCTCATTATTGAGCTCAGTATTGTAGAGATGTTGTAGTGTAATGTCCTGTAATGTCTTGTTTAACCCTAAGAATAAAAAATAACCTTACGTGAAAACTTTTTAATCGATTGAAATAAAATAAAAATAACTTCATAGTATTCACCCATGGTATTCATGTGGGGTATAGCCTCTTTAAAGAGTGAAATTAAACCACCCTAGATCCATCTTAACTCTGATCTACCAAGTGTAGAGAGGGATCAAATCTCTTGAGATGCAAACCTCTTTTAGAGTGAAAAGATATTTGATCCCTCTTAACGCTTGGTAGATCTAGTGTTAAGATGGATCTAGGTTAGTAAATATTAATGCAATTTATTTATTTTTAATTAATGATATTATTTTTAGGGTAATTTTTTCTATTTTCAATTAAAAAAAGAATTATATATTAGGAAAATGTCTATTCTGGCTTGTCACTAAGGAAACCAAAATAGATACAAAAACAAAGGCTAATAAGAAACCATTTAAGCAAATTACTAATGTCCAATAATTTGTGAAAAAAACTAGCTTGTATAATTGGTCCATAAATACCATAATCTAATTGAAAAACTATATGCTATACTAGAAAATTAAAAACATAGAGTGATGAGATTCCAAGGCCTCAACTGCAATAGACTCTTTACTACTCTCACATGAGAAGCGAGTATGGAAATATGCCCAATTGTTCTTCAACACATCCAAGTCTACGATCTAGTGACTAGATGATGAGATTCATTTTGTCCAGCATCAATAATATTTCTTCTTTGGCCTCGTTGTAGTCCAATAGAACTCTGCCCATTATAGACTTAAAATGCTAATAAATATCAATAATCTACACATATTATTTGTATCTACCAAGGGCATGACCCGCGTTAGGTACCTAGTAACCCACATCATTTAAGATTATTGCATCAGACAAACAATACCGTTCCCTAACAATATCAAACTCAACTTGTTCTAGCTATGCTTCGATGGGTTGAGGTGTATGGTATTTCTAGCATTGGGTCGAGCTCACTACTCTCACTTGAGCTTGGGAGCCTTCAATATCACATGGATAAGTAGTGCCATGAAAAACATAAGCTTGTTGGTGAGGCATGGTTAGGTCAAACAGAAAGTAAAACCACGAATAAGGAGTTATGACTGAAAGAAACTTAAGGAGAGGGTCAAGGAGGGACCAAATTGAGAGCAAGAGATTAAGAAGTTAAAGAACAATGAGAAGCATAGGCTATGATTTGAACAAGAGGAAGAGAAGCTCCAGGTGTAGAATGAAAGAACTAAGGGCCTAAAAGAGGGAAAAGGGGAAGGAGTGAAGAAAACGTTGAATAAATTACAACCCAAAGAGGAGGAAGATAAAAAAGAAAAGAAAACTTCCATGGAGAGGTCAAGAGGTTAGGATAACCAAAGATAGAACGATCCAATATGAGTGGGAATAAATAGTAGTTCCAATAGAATACGCACCCATAAGCTTCTCAAACAAAGTCAACTTTCTCCATGCATTGCCATAATTCAATTTTGAGTGTGCCTTGAGAGAGAAAAACTCTCCAACCCGCGTGTGGACTAAATCCATTATGCAAAATTGAATTTGAGAGCCTTGTGGAATGATAATCGAGCATGGAAAGGGTGGCTAAGACAAGACCATCCAACAGCTAGAACTCTACATGAGTACAAACCATAGATTTTATATATCTCTAACAATGTTGATGCAATACCTCTATACCATGTCCCAAGAAAAATTCCATCAAATGATGGTGAGCAATCAGGTTATACCATGAAGCAAAGGGGTGGCGAAATTAATACATTTAGGGAGTGTCATGCCACGTTCCATCCCATGATTGTAGGGAAATACATCAACAAGGAACCTCCCCACTCGTCTCCCATCTGGGGTAATTAATTGCATTAATATATATATATATATATATATATACTATATATATATATATATATATATAATATATATATATATATATATAATATATATATATATATATATATATATATATATATATATAATATATATATATATATATATATATATATAAATAGATGAGAGAGAGAGAGAGAGAGAGAGAGAGAGAGAGAGAGAGGTAAACACCAATAGGGGAATTTGAACCTTGAATCTCACAATTTACATAATACTTCATAACACAACGATCACTAATTGAGTTCTCCCCCATGGGTTGCTATTTATAAAAATAACTTAAATTTAAATTTTAACTAACAATTTTTATCACTATAGTCTAACTCTTCTATGTTTGGAACTTTTTTGGGCATATTTTCTAACCAAATTTGCCCAAAATTCGCCAAATATTTGTTATAATCGCAAGTTTGAGTTATGTAATATGCAAAATCTAGGAGCTCCAAGGTGTTGAATCCATGTACACAATGAAAAAACATTTAAAACAACCAAAGATGAAAAACCCACCCACAATTGTACCACTAGATTTTAGTAAAACAAAACGTAAAATAGCTAGATAATGCCATTTTTATATTTATATATATATATTTTTTTTTGTAACTAGGTTGAGGCTAGGCTGAGACTAGTCTATCTATTGGATGGAAGAATGATCAACCCATTGTAAGATTTTATGACCAGGATTGTGCTAAGCTTGGACAAGATTGAATGCCACTTGGGATAGTTTAATTCCCACTTACACTCAACAAACAATCATCCTTTAAATAACACATAGTTTGGCATTCCACAATGTAATAGAGGTATTAAACTTAGCCTCCTAGGACCATTCAGTCTAAGTGTTATACTTTGGCACTCTCATACTTTGTATCAAAAATCTAAATCTTATCTCCGAAGGTCCAACATAAAATCTTCGCTATTCATTTCATCTATCTTAAGCCCATCTAATGCAAGAGTTGAACCTAGATGCTCTGATAACACTATGTAACGCTCCCTCCCACCCCACTGGGTTAAAACTGGATAAATGAGAGGTGCTACTTTTAATTAACCCAAAATCCATGGCCTCATTATGAAGATGGGGTTAAAACAATAATCTTTCTCCAAAGTGTGCATAACATACTTTGGACAACACTATTCTGTTCATCTCGTTGAGGGCTTTGCAATGATATAAATTTTACCTCCATCCGAATTCTAGATTGAAAACTATGCCATTAGAATTTTTATGCCTCATAGCCCTTGCCGCATCAACAAGGATCTTCCACATGTCACTTGTTGGATGGTGTTGTCAATGATGTTAACTCTGAGGTTTGATTGTGTTTAAATTTGACTAAAACACCAATCATTGATGATAAATTAATAATGAACGTTTCTTACTAATTGTTTGGATTACATCAAGTTGGAAGCTCCACTGTTGGATGGTGAAAAACCTAGGTCGTAGGTTTTATGTTTCCTAGTATGAGGACATACTTCGACCTTGTCGAGATTTTTTGAAGAGGAAATTCTTTGAGTTTGGCTTAGAGATCCACGTCATTGCATTCTCCTCAGAAATATGTTTATGTTGGTATGTGGTACGCTCCAAGAGGCCTCTTGGTTTGAGAGATATTCACGTTTGAAGTTGGGGACCCCAGTTGGTGGGCTAAAACCCCATACTTGGCATAATTTCATTCGTTGTGGGCATCAAAATTCAAATAAGAAGGGTTCTTAATTTTGTCTAGTGAAGAACTAAGGATTCCTCATCATGCTTTGTGGGGTCAACCCGTAAACTAGCCTAATTCCCTCATTATAGGCAAGTAGACCTTTTCTTAGGGCCTAAGTTGACACATTAATGATGTTAATTAAATAAGTCAAGATAATTAATAATATTTAAACGTTCTAAAGGCTTTCTCTAATGTTCATCTAAAATCCCCTAACTAGCCTTACCACACACTACAAAAAGAGACTCCTCCTAACCTCCAAAACGTAACATCTCAATGAATCTTTCTATGCTTGATCTGTGAAATTACTCGACCTTTTTGAGGTCGATTAGCGAAATTTTCTGAGGAAGAGAAGTGTTGTATCCTAAGACAAGAGGAAGCAAAAGGTACAAGTTTTTGGCTTTGTTTTACCTTGGGATTTTTTTTGGTTTGTTGGGCTTCTTTAGATTGATGATACAAGCTTTGTTTGCACTTGAGATATCTCTTGCCCCACAAACCTATAGTGAAAAACTAAGAATTTCGTATTGTAATCTCGTGATTCTTTGATCCTTGTTGTTATGCTTGAGACTTATATTACGTGACCGAGTAATTCAGGCTTCATGCTTTAATCTTGAAACAATAGATTATCTTCATAGATGCGACTCTACCTACACTAAAAAGATCTATCTTTGTGATAACAAAGTCTAGAGCATATCCTTTAGGTCTTGGACAAGCTTTGAAGAGTATTTTACGAATGTTTAAGCCTTAAATATCAATGAAGTTCTAACTCTATTAGGGCTATCCTTAGGATTGTTTGTGTGAGATAACATATTTGTTGTTTCCCTCAAGAACTTAGAGTTGTGGTTTCTCTTAGGTTTGTTTCAAGTCTAGTTAGGGCAATGAAAGGAAGTTTGTTCACCCATAGTTTTCAATATATGACAACAATCCTCCCCACAATCTCATTATCTATTAGTGAACTTTAAGGATCAAATGCACTAACCCAATGATTGACTTCTCATCTACTTAATAGAAATATACATAACAATGACCTTCTCATCTACATAGTAACTAAGTGTTACAATAGTCAATGATATATTAGTGAGAGTAGCAACTGATATACAAGTGAAACATTTTAGTAACTTTACACCTAATCCATAGATATACTCATTAGTGAATTGATATGAAAGTTTGATATGACAATCTATGACATAGATATAACAACTAGGTATGTGATATGTAACAATGACTTGAGATAGTGACATGCCTTGATATGACAAGATCTTGATTGCATATGACATATATGAGAAGTAACAACAATTTTTGGAAATTTGTTGTATAAGGAGTCGGGTAATGCTTAACAAAATGAAATTGAAAGTTGGCAATGTTCATGTATAGGTTGACTTGACAAATTTGAAAATGGCTAGGGGAGGGATGCCATTACCTGTGCGCCCTCCCCTCCAACTGGCGGACAGGCACGTGGACCGCACGCGGCGGTGTACGACACGCATCCAGCTTGGAGATCCACCTGTTCTGCAGCGTGTCAACCATTAAAAGTTCACCTGCCAACCTCCCACCCACTCATTTCCGCCTTTACGCCGCAATGTGTGGTTTGCCTGTGGGTTTTCTATTCGGGTCTGGTGTTTGTTCGAAGCCCTCCACCGACGATGGCGTGGGAGGGCTCCATTACCTGCGCATGATGTTTTCCATGGTTGAGCTCATGTCCGCCATTGCTTGCTTGCACGAATCAATGGTTGGAACAGGGTTTCTGTTGTTCTTGTGGTTTTCCGCTCAATTGTTGTTCAGTCTGGACCGCTGGTGGTTTAGGGTTTTCTAGGTGGTTGTTTAATTCACTCTATTTGCTGTTTGGGGAGGAGCTAGTACCAATTTACAGGTAATTGTAGGTTTTGGTGGTATTTGTGTGGTTTTTTGGTTTTTTTTTTTTCTCCATTTGCTCATTTGCTAATTTTTCCCACTTGTTGCAGGTGTGGCAGGTCCGGTGAGTGCTGGAGAAGGTCCGCCGAATGTGTGGCGAGCTCTAGACTTATGGCTTCGGCGAGCTCTGGACTTATGGCTTCGACGAGCTTTGGACTTATGGCTTCTATCTGGTAGGATTTTAATCCTACCAGTCATTTCTGAAGTGTTTTTCAACACCTCACCATGTGTTTCTCAACACCTCACCTGGTTTATTGGAATTTTTGTTAAATTTGGAGACATGTTTTGGGTTTTTTCAATTAAGCCATGGGATGTTGTTGGGTTTTGAGAAAAGTAATACCTGTATATAAAGATAGAGTGTCTCTTTTTTTTGTCGTCAAATGTTAACCTGAAAATCTTGAAAAGTTGTTGTACTTCAGAATCTCCAAGTTATCGTCTTATAGCACTATATTTTACCTTGCGTATTGAATTTAAGTGCTTTATAAGTCTCTATTCCCATCTCTATTCTCTTCTCTTGGAAAGGCTTCACAAACATTTCTAAAATCAGGTTTGTTACTTCGTAGCAACCCTTTGGTTTTGTCGAAGATATAATTTATTGGCAGCTTTGAGTAGTAGCCCTTTGGTTTTGTTGAAGGTATAATTTATTGGCTGCTTTGAGTACCACTCTTCAGAGCAGTTATGTTGTAACATTTCTGGCATTTTGTTTTTGGAAGTTACCCTTGGGGTTTTTTATAACAGAAATAACTCAATTATTGTTGATGTTTCTTTCCTTTTTAACTTTTTTGAGCTACATATTATGGTGTATGGACACCATTTAATGCTAGCTGAGAGCCTTGGCTTTGGTGTGACAAGAAGTTTAAAATTAAGAAAATTGGATTCTAATGACAACTTGGTTTTGAACAATGTAAACTTTGAAACGGGAACTATAAACTCAAAACGGGAACTCTAGCCCAAAAACCCCAAAAAACATCAAAAACAGTGCTAAAAACGAAAAGTGTGTATACTGGAACGATGTTTTTTTTTAGGTGCCAATTTTGAACATGTTTTAAAAATGGCGGTGACTACGAAATTTACTACGAAATTTTCGTGCAAAATATAGCTTCAAAATGAAAGTGATGCTACTGGAATAACGTTTTTTTTTAGGGTCAATTTTCGAACTTTTTAAAAAATACTAATAAAACCAATTTTTTATGTCTCAAACAAAGTTAATTTTTAAGGAAAAAACACATTAATGCTTCTGGTAGAATATCATTTTTTTTTCCTAAGTATAAATTTAACATGTTTTCAACCACACCATGCTAGATACAAAAGAAATTGAAATTTTTTCAACTATAAAATTAAAAAACCATGACATTATGAACAAAATATATCACTCAATGAAATCAAAAGTCTTTATTTGTATACTGAATAAAACAGACATTATATCTCTAATTTGATATTGCATTGTAGATATTTAAACAATAAAATTTATCATACTTAAGACATAATCCAACAACTTAAAAATGCTTCATAACTTCTCATTTAACAACATATGGAAAACATTAATTTTATTTGAAGATATGATGCATACATCAGTTATATAATCTCTCTTAAACATTTATTTAAAATCACTCATATTTTCTTGCACACCATCACAATTCACATCTTCAGATGAGTGACTGGATGCTGACGAAGATGTTCCATATTCTTCTCTTTCATCAACTAGTGCCCCGTCTGAGTCCACATGCATGCCCAACATTCCAGGTTTCAAAAGTCTTCTAGATCTACGACTAGTTTCAGCAGACTCCCATGTCAACACTATTCCTTCTGGTAACAACCTTTTCAGAATCTCTATCGTCTTGAAGCGAAGAGTTCCTCTCTTTGTTAAATTGAAGTCAGAAACAAGTCTGTCAACATCCTCCAATTGTAATATGTCTGTGCGGCGGCGATTTATATTTGTACCCTTTATTTTTCTTTTTCCACCATTTGTTTTGTCAACTATCATCTCTGGCTTATACACACCATTGAATGGGTGTGTATTTGTGGCATACCAATGTACTTCAACACTTGTAACATCCTCATTTTCTGTAAAGACCTTTATAACTTTAGCAACCCAAAATGGATAGCCTTTGGGATCTCCATTTGCTAGCACTGCAATCATGAAACCCTCCTTAATATCATGTACTGAACCCCTATAAAGGTCTTCCATGGCTTCACGTTGTGCACGAGATCTTCTAGAACCAATATACATCTCTCTTTCCATTGCCTGTGAAGAATTAATAATACCTTGAGTTTGTTGCTGTTCAACAATGTTTACTTCCTCTTGTTCATTCGACACATTTTGTGGCCAAATAAATGGATTTTTCAAAGGCATATGTTCATTGGTTGTTGTTGAAATGATATCACTTTGATTATTGAAAAATGACTCCCACCAAACTGAATCAGCAATGTCAAAGTACTCATATGTATATCTAATACATTTTTTAATTTCTTCTAGGCAATCAGAATAATTTATATGTCTATTCTGTCTGCGTGCATTCTGAAGTTCACCAACTGATTGTAATAACAATATTTTTGATGCAAATATTGGGCGATCTGGAATGAACTTCAAAAATTGCAAACCTGATGATGGTGCCCATTATGTAGTAGTTGAAAACTTCTTGCCCCATATTAGTGTTTTCCCATCAATTTTTTTTATACGAAATTGATGTTGGAAGCTAATATCATTAAGTTGTTCAATGCATTTCCCCTCACCATATGATCCTAGAATAAACCTTCGCATGTCAACAATTTCTTCCAACACTTCAAAAGCAGGCTCTGGCATGTATGATTTCTTAATACATTCAATTAGTGATGGCAAGCTCCCAACTTCCTTCCTCCTCAATGTGACTGAAAAATGACTCAACATTTGATCAATATGGTCATGAGTGTGCCCAAAAAGAAGGAAACCAACCTTTAACTTTTGGAAAACTCTCAATTCAACAAGGATGTTCAGATACCCAAAAACAAACTGATTTTTGTTTTCACAGCAAGTGTTGTCCAATTGTAGATACAAAACTTTAGGAAGATTACCAGACCAATGAGAAATCACATCATGAATTATGGTTATGGTCAGATTTGCATCATTATGAATATTTGGAGCTGTGAAGTACACCCTTGGCAACATTTTCCCATTGAAGACCATACAACCGACCAAGTGAAACTGAATAAAATTTTCCTCTTGTATATTTTTGGGTGTGCGAACAAAATGTGGTAAAAGTGTTTTCTTTTGGTCCATACCATCAATTATCAAACCCAAATATTTATTTGGATTATCATAACACTTCTTTCGATGCTTGTACAACTTCTTCCTTTCATTTGTTTGTTGTTCGCGATCCTCCTGAAGTTCTTTGACAATTAAATCTACAAAACATAAAAGAAATTCATTAAGAAATATGTTTTCATAGTTAATGACTATACAATTTTGAAAGTAAAAGTTATGAACACTTACCTCTTTCCGAGCCTTCACATTTGTCCCTTTTTTATTTAAGAGAAGCACATGTACTGCAAATCCCCATCCTTGTCTTCTTAGGAATACGAACATTATTGAATTATTTCTTCCACATCTTCACAAAATATTGATATGTAATAAATTGGCCCTGTCCCTCAACACTTTCTGCATATTCTTTGTATAAGTTGTAGATTTCTCGTCTTGAAAAATTATCTGGAATATGTATTTTCTCTCTATTTGGCATACACTCTTCATGCTTTGAAAATAAATCTTTCATCCATGACATTGCAGTATTTGATAATGGCCCAAACTGTCTTTTATAACGTACTTCTGAATAAATGTGGGATCCTTTTCCAAATTTTCTTGAATTCTCGAGAGACGAAAATTCCCAATTGAATGAAACATTTTGAAAGCTTTTCGACACAATAATAAATTCCTAATATGATAATCATAACCTGACAATGTAGATTGCATGCAGCCAACTAAATATGAGTTTTGCATGCTTTTATTCATTGACAAATATCTCTTCCTGCTTTCTAATGCAAATGTGAAATCCATACGTTTCAAGCAATTTTTTTGGCAACATTCACTTGAAATGAGAGCGCTGATAGAACTTCTTCTCGTCAGATATTCTGCTCTACCCCTTGTATAACTAGAATAGTTTGCATTGATACGAAAAGGTCTGCTCCTACTCCTCGATACAATATTTCTTGGCAACATCTCCATCATTGGATCATCACTGCTGCTCTCATCCTGTTCTTCATCACTGCTGCTCTCATAGTCCTTAGAATCAGGACTAAGAGGAGATTGTGATACTCCAATCTCTTGAAAATCATCATCCCGCGCTTCATCACTGCTGCTCTCATAGTCCTTAGAATCAGGACTAAGAGGAGATTGTGATACTCCAATCTCTTGAAAATCATCATCCTGCGCTTCATCACTGCTGCTCTCATAGTCCTTAGAATCAGGACTAAGAGGACATTGTGATACTCCAATCTCTTGAAAATCATCATCCCGTGCTTCATCACTGCTGCTCTCATAGTCCTTAGAATCAGGACTAAGAGGACATTGTGATACTCCAATCTTTTGAAAATCATCATCCCGTGCTTCATCACTACTGCTCTCATAGTCCTTAGAATCAGGACTAAGAGGACATTGTGATACTCCAATATTTTGAAAATCATCATCCCACGCTTCGTCACTACTACTCTCATCGTCCTTAGAATCAGGACTAAGAGGACATTGTGATACTCCAATCTTTTGAAAATCATCATCCCGCGCTTCATCATCGCTGCTCTCATAGTCCTTAGAATTAGAACTAACTGGACACTTTGACACTCCATTCTTTTGAAATTCATTATCACAGTCATCATCACTGCTACTCTCATAGTCCTTAAAATCAGGACTAACTGGACACTTTGACACTCCATTCTTTTGAAAATCATCATCCCTCGCTTCATCACCGCTGCTCTCATAGTCCTTAGAATTAGGACTAAGTGGACACTGCGACACTCCATTATTTTGAAATTCGCCATCATGCACGTCAAAACTGCTGCTCTCATAGTCTTCAGAATTAGGACTGAGTGGACACCGTGACCGGGTGGGCCGGGTGGGCGGGGTCGGGCAGGTGGGTTGGGTCGGATGGGTAGGATAGGGGGCGGGTGGGGGGAATGGTTAGGCGTGGGGCGGTAGGAGGGTAGCGGTGGGGGATGGGGGTAGGGTAGGGGGCATGGGGGGGGTAGGTAGGGTGGCGGGATGAGGGGGGGGTTAGGGCGGGGGGATGGGGGGGGTCTAGGGTAGGGGCGGGGAGGGGGGGCGGATGAGGGGGGTAGGGCGGAGGGTCGGGGCGGAGGGGGGAATGGGTTAGGGCGCGGTGGGAATAGGGGGTTAGGGGGGTAAGGGTAGGGTGTAGGGGGGGATAAAGGTAGGGGGGGGGTAGGGGCGCGGGATGGTGGGGGGGATTGGGGTGGGGGGGGGCGCGTTGGTTGGGAGTGGTGGGCGGCAGTGGGAGGGTGGCTGCCGGGGAGGTGTGGGGGGTGTAGGGAGTTTGGGACGGGGGATGGGGGGAGGGGGTTTTGGGGCGGGGTGTGGGGTGGGAACGGTAGGGGGTGGGGTTGAGGAGGGGAGGGGCGGGGAGCGGGGGAAGCTAGGGTGTTGTGGGGCGCGTGGGTAGGGGCTCGCCCATACTTGCCTAAATGTCTACTTAGCCTCATTATCCCTCACCTGACCTCCCGCTCGCCCATCGACCCGCCTGCGCGTTAGAGGTGGCTGGGCAATTCTAGTTATGCAAATAAAAAATTTATGGTATATTTTTGTTATGAATTTAAGTTAATATGTTTTTTTATTTACTAATTTATGTGTTTTTTTTTAGGAAAATGGCATCAAGGAAAATTTATGTGAATCTTTCTGGACCAAAGAGTCTTAAAGGTGTATCTTCAAAAAACATTGGTGAACGAACTCCACCTGAGCTCATGCCTACAAATATTTCAAGTGCTTCAAGTGATAAGAAGCTAATCTCAGATTGGAAAAGTTCAAAAGAGGTGAAATTTCCATGAAGAGTCTGGTATGTGAAAGAAAGAGAGAGCACAATTGTGAACATATATCTATACATTGATATACACCAAAATAATGAAAATTTGGAGGTGATGGGAAGAGTCATAGATATGTGTTCGGTACCAAACACTGAAGTTGTTTACGTACTTACAAAAGCTCCCAAGTCACATGAAAGGATTAAATACCGACTATCATATTCATTATATGACACGAGAGAGGTATCTACAAAGTTGTGTAAACAAATCGTAAATGAGATGACACAAAACATCGTAAGTATTGTTATTTGTATTTTTATTTTGCGTTTTGAAAGTGTCTCGCTATATTTTTTTAACTTTGTTTATATTAACATATGATATTTTGTTTGGCAGAATTTTGTTGAAAGTTGTTCAAGTAGGTTGGGAGGCATTCATTTCATAGAGCATGATATCATGAAAGTTGTTAGCCATTTTTACTCAGTGTCAGAAGAAGATATGGAAAACATGGAAAATGTAGTAATTGATGATGCTACAAAACTACGTCCAAAGAATCAGAAAAAAAGGCCTCTGGTGGATAAATCTAGCAAAGGGTAAACAAGTTACTTTTGAGGACAATGAAGTTGAAATTGACAATGAAGCATATGTTGCCATTACTGAAGATGACATTGGAACTGAAGAAGGTCGTAAAAGACCAAAAGTAACAATGCCCAAGAATAGATCTCTTGAGAATGTTATGACGGAAAAAAGTAGAGTTGAAGATCTTGAACCTAGTGAAACTTCAAAAGAAAGCAGAGAAATCATTACACCAGGAGCTGATTTAGATGATGGCACAATCAAAACAAAACAAAATGCCATTCGACAGAATTTGACAAAGAGAAACTTAATTGATGGTGGTCGTACATTTCAGTTAAATGTCAGACAAACCTATAAGGCAAGTGAAGAACAATGCCAATATCAAATCAGAAAGCCACATCATCTGCATGTTCACAACTTGAAGACATTGATGAGGTACAATCCATATGCTCATGTGGTTATTTATGTGCTTCTTGTTGATCCACTTCAAGTTCCCAACAAAGTACAATTATTATGTGCTTGGGGGGAACCATTCTGTTGAAGCTCAAAGACAATTGATGGAGGAATATCCTAATAACCCACGTTTTGAAACAATGAAATGTGTCATTTATGCTGGTTTAAATGAAACAAAAGCAAAGTTAGTGGCATTGGATCATAATTCAGATAATGAATATAGGATGTCTATGACTTTGATCCAAAAGATTAGATTTATTCATAGTGAATTCCTAGAAAAATGTGGTGGGGATAAGATAAATATTACTGCAGATTTCTGAAAGGAATGTTGTATGGAAATAGGCTATCAAATTGAAGAGAAAACCAATTCAAAAGGTGGAAAAGACAGCAGATATAGCGATTTATTCAGAGGTATTGATAACATTTTCCAATTGGCATTTAGAACTTGAGATATTTGGAATTTGATTGATGACATTTTTAGCATGTGGGAAGACATTGGCATTAAAAACCAGAGGGTCAAAAAGTCTAAGCCATTGATATGTAGCAACAATAAATCAGCTCTTGAACTGAAGCAACTTCCAGACGATATGACCATCACGCCTTGGAGGGTGATGCAAGGAGTGAAAGATGAAAAAATTGTCAAAACAATATTATCTCGTGTGAGGTCAGGGGAATTATCATTGGAAGAAATGTCTGAAGAATTTCAAAAGTAAGTTTGCTGAATTATTTTTACTTATTTCCAGGATTATAGTTATCTTTTAAATAAAACATGTTGTTATTGGTAGTATTTGTTATACATATCATTATATTAACTTTTTCTTACTTTATCTATGCAGTCACAAAGTTTACATGAAAAATCAGGAACAAATGGTTAAACTGTTGAATGAAGATAGTTGGGATGATGTTGTACGCAACTATCCAGATTCAAGTTCTACATCAACATTAAAAGCGTTTTATGTTGCATTTAAAAAGGTAACTTGATTTATACATTCAATTTTAATCATCTATGTACTATTTTTAATTTAAAACTTACACATACATTTGTTTGTTTGGTAAAAGATGAAGAAAGAAGATAATGGAGCACCAGACAGTTTCAAGACTTTTATTGAAAAAATAAAGATTGAAAGACTGAGAAAGCAATGTATTAAGAATATTGTACTTGATCCAACTCTTAATCATTTCATTTGGAATGGGCTAGACACTATTCAATATCAAGTAATACAAGGCGACTGTGAAGACATTGCTAAACTCGTACCAAAAAGGGATTATGCCCTGGTTATTGTAGATATTCCCCATGGTTTCAATATTCCAAACATTTACTATGATAGTGACCCTTATACTTATCAAGCTTTTAAGAAAGTGGTGGCGGGATTTATGGAAGTGACGTCATCACCATTATGGAGATTTGTGACATTTCATTCAGACACATAATTAGCAATGCTATTGTCAAGCTTGAAGGGGAAAACAAATTCAAGGATGCAGCTTACATGGTAAGATGTTTAAAGGTATATTTGATTAATGTTGACAAATTCATTTATGTACAAGTTAATTGAACTTTTACTATTTTATGTTATAGGCAAAAGTAAAATCTTCTTAACAATGAAGATCAGCAATTTATAAATGACTGTGAGTTCATTCATATTGATAGTTGGGCAAAAGATGATAGCCATATGTCTATGATTTTTAATCGGGTGGAGAGAAAGAGTCATAGCCAAATA
>APFE031745475.1:0-14739 GCA_000404065.3 Pinus taeda
GCATTATCTTCAGCAGTTTCGCAGCGCGCGCTACGAAACTGCTGTGTAATCACCAAAACAGAGTTTTAATGCCAATTCTCCCTTACCTTAGCCTTTTCCTTTGAAATCTTTTCAGTGATAACAGGTGGTATTTTTTTTGTCCTCTAGTCCTTTTATTTCTCTTGTTTGGTTTATTGGAGGTCGAATTTCTATTTCTTTGGTCTCTCAAGATGCTTGTTGACTCGTTAGTTCTATTCATGGTGTTCTCCCTCTAATAATGGTTGGGAAAACGACTTTTGCGCTGGATTTCTCGTTAATTTTCCTCATTCTATTTGGTTAATTAGCTCACAATCTATTTTCAATTGAAAGAGATAGGGGTTATTGGTGTTGTTATAGATTTTTTAAATTTGGTCTATACTCTATAGAATTTCTATTTTGGTGGGGGGGTTCTATCATGTCCTTGTGATGTAAGGAGGTTGAAAATTTTATTGACTTGGCTCCTTTTGTATGGTTTTTGGGGGATGACCTAGTAATTCTTAGGTCGAGCTTTCAGGGTGGTGTATTTTTTCCCTTTTCTTGTTTTGGAGGTAGGGGTTCTTTTCTCTCTTATTCTCATGTTCTTTGGCAGCTGCACTCATGCCTACTAGGAAAAGGATGTGTAGTAGGAGAGGTGAAGGAGGTAACGTCGAAACAAAAAGAAGTCAACCCTTTTCCTATGAATCTGTGGCCACCTTCTTCAATGCAATTGCTTTGGATTTCATGAAGGAGATTATATTTCTAGAAAGTAAAGAGGCTGAGGACTGCCCTTATTACTTAGATTCTGAGCTGATGGGGGAGTATTTGAAATGGGTGCTAGACCTTGGCAGATTTAGGAAAAAAATACTTCACTTTTTGAGTTCGTTGGCCATACACCGACAAATGGCCACTTTTCTTCGCTTGATATTCAAGGAAAAACAAGTTGAGACCTACAATCTATTTTCTTCACTGAAATATGCCAAATGAATGATTCATAACCTCAAGTATTGTTTGGATAGTGTGGACTCTTGCTTGGCTTGTGTTGAAGGTTCATTCTATTTTCTTCACTGAAGGATGTTAAATGAATGATTCATAACCTCGGGTATTGTTTGGATAGTGTGGACTCTTTCTTGGCTTGTGTTGAAGGTTTTCTTATGAGTGACTCTGCCTCTGGGGACCTTACTAATCTAGAAACCCCAATATAATTTCCTTTGATTAGGATTAATGATGGTAAAATTCAAAGTTTTGCTGTCAATTTTGATAAAGTGTCCTTCAACTACAATTATTATGACAATCAACTTATCAAGTCGTTTTTTGAAGTGCTCAGTGATAAAATCATGTTTTACTATCTTCCTGTGAGCAGTTTCATGGATTCTTATGGTCATGTTGGTGGTGAACATAGGTTTCGGTGCTTTCTACGCACTCTGGAGTGACTCTTGATATGTATGTTTTGTATATGTTTCAGAGGAGGACGACTCTCTTTTCTTTTGCTGATGTTATGCTTTCAAGGTCCCTTGGTGGAGGTTTGTTTTCCATGCTACGCAGTGGTGTGTAAGCAGCAGATTATTTTTGTGGCTAGTACTCTGTTTTCATTCATATAATATGAACCTCTAACTTGCAATTTGCAACTCTTTTGCTGATGTTATGCTTTCAAGGTCCCTTGGTGGAGGTTTGTTTTCCATGCTACGCGATGGTGTGTAAGCATCAGATTATTTTGTGGCTAGTACTCTGTTTTCATTTATATAATATGAACCTCTAAATTGCAATTTGCAACTCATAACTTGGTTCCTCATATACTTGTAGCTTGGTTAATCTTGGGCTTGTTGGTTATGTATGCCTTCGCGTCTAGGTATGTCGATGATCTTTAAAGAATGGAACTTTATACAAAGTTTTGGATCTTGAATTCCATGTTTTATTGTTCCCTTCAGACATATATGTACACATCTTGGTGGCCTCTTAGGAGAACCTAAGAAGTATAGATGGACGTTGTATTTTGCAGAGGTCATTATTGAAGATTATAGCTCAGTTCAAAGCAAAAGTTTATCTTTGTCAATGGGGTTGGTCTTCCCTAGCTTTTTGGTGGTCTCGACTCTTCTTGTTTTCATGGCATGCACTTGTTAAGATTGCATACTCATTCACAACCTTTGTAAGCAAGAATAGTATTGATTTATGCTATTGATGTGGGGACTAATATGCCAGTGAACAACTTTTGTTCAAATTGCTATAATAAAGGTTCTTAGGGAGTTTAGTAAAACTAGTATTTTTAGAGATATAAACTTAAGTAAAGTGGTATCATTTTAAATAAATTTTTTAAAAATACTTTAATTTATTTATAAAATCTTAATCCATATAAAGAGAAAATACTAAATACTCATAAACAAAATTTTAAAATTTTTATAACTTCAAAAATATGTCAAATTGAACTTTCTTCGTTCATAAACACTCAAATGAGCAAACACTCAAACTCGACTATGTGAAGATCAAACTTATAACCAGTACGAAGATGTATTCATTCACTAAGAATACCATTAGGAAGGCTCTTGGTGTTAATCTTATCACGAAGGAGTTGACAGTGGAAGAATACAATATAAATGTTTAGAATTACCGCAATTTAATTAATCGAGTTGGTAATTTTTAAAATCTTTGTTATTAAAGTTATACATTGAAAGTTATATTTATGTATATAAAATTGTAATATATTTATTTTATTTTTTAATTTAGTTTTTTTTGAATGATGTAATATAGGTTAAGAAGAGTTTATTCTCGTAAAAATGACATAAAAATAATAATTAATATAATAATAATAATAATAATATAAAAAAACAAATATTAATAAAAACAAAACCATCTAAGTTAAACAAATAAGTTAAACAAATACACAGAAAGAAACAGAATAGAAAAAAATTAAATAAATAATAAACAAATAGGAGTGAGAAGCAATTAATGAAAATTAAATAAATAAATAAACAAATAAGAGTGAGAAGCTAATTAATGATTCAATATTCTGTAAACAAAAAATAACTAAAAGAGACTAAAATTAAAAAAAAGCAAAAAAGAAAATTATTATTATTAATTTTTAATTTATACAATTCGTTTATGAAAAAAATAATAATATTATAATAATATTATTAAGATCAAATAATATTCTTAAATAATATAATATTCCTGTAAACTAGTTTAAATATATATATATATATAGAAAGAAAAAAGAAGATCCGAAAAAGTAAAGAAACAAACAATCCAAATCAACAAAAAAATATTCAATTGGATGAAAAATTGATAAAATCTTTTCAATATATACATTTTGAGCAAGTCTACAAAGAATAAAATTGGACTGCTGACCTCCCATTACAAACCAGAAAATATAAAGAGGCTTCCAAGTAAAATTTATTACACAATCTTTGAAAATAATATTAAAATTAAAACTGACAATGTGACTTTCATTTAAGAAATACAATTTCTTTTTGCTACTATTTTAGTCCAGGGATAACAGGGTCACTCCTTTGTTAAAACACAACTCTGAGTTGTCCTAGTACAATGATTTTTTTTTGTATTTAAAGAACAATATAAGACAGAAATACAAGTTTTTTTTATTCCCCGGAAATGCAGGGTACTGGCAATCAGGGCTGCAGATTTAAAGAATGGTATTTGATCTTTTGAACAAACCTATGTTTTTCATGAAAATTTGATAATGTTAATTAAAAATTTGGAACACTATACTAAATTGAACGAAGATGCATTTGAGCCAATAAGTGCAGATGATGTGAAATGTGCACAGCAATAATGAACTAAAAAAAACCTGAGGTGCAAATAAGTGAAAGACGCAGAGGCATCCTAGGCATTTATTCAATCACAATTTTATTCTCGATCTTCAATTCCCTAAACCCTTGGAAAGCAAAGTGACATACAAAAGCTCGTTCCATGTATCAGGCACGCCTGGTAAACACCAATGGCTACAATCTGCATAGTCCCCAGGATCCTGCTTCTCATCACCAGTAACGAGACTACTGTAAATTGAAGGGTGACCATCCTTGCGAAATTGGGATAGTCCTGTGATATCCAGCAGAGTAACAGGAAAACTCATACTCCCTATAACTTCCTTCACTATGGGCACCTGAGGAATCGCTGGAGGCGAGTATCCTGCAAATTCCACTGGTTCAGTCTGACCATAGCAACGTTGCCCGTTCATCTGATTCCAATAAGTTGAGCTGCACATTTACATCAATTTTATGAGGAAAACCAGTTCTTTTACTTAAAATAAGAGCCATGAACCGAGGGTAGATTTCAGGAATATTGTGAAATTTGATCTTCTGAAAAAGAGGATGGTAGATTTCAAGAATATTGTGGAATTTGATTATCCAGAAAAAAATTTCAAATTCCAAAATATTCATAAAACCTGCCATCCACATTAAAAATACCCTATAATGTGTGTTTGTATAAAGATTTACTTGAAATGTTTAGGGGACGAGGTGCTGAAGAAGACAAGTGATTTTTTGGGATCGATATTTGCAGGTATCCAGTTTGCCCACGTCGTCAATGCCCTCTTGTAAGCCACAAGTGGATCCATGTTTGTGTAAAGCTGATTGTTAGCCATGATTAAGTCCCATCTGTCCAACCAGATTCCGCACTATTACATTTTTAATATCATTTACAACACAAAATTTGGTTGGGCCTTGTTCATAACTTTAATCAAAAAGTTCAGAGTTTTGATATTTCCCACCTTTCGCCTTGCCACCAATGGGATGTCTCAAAAACCAATATATCAACTCCTTTCCAGTAAACCCCATTATCCTGAAGAGTGTCCAGATAGAGAATTCTCTGGTTCTGACTGTTATTGTGCAGATCAACCAGAAATGTAGACATGAAAAACTCCACAGAAGCATCATAATCCTTTTCAGAGAAAGAAGATTGTAAGACTGCATTACTCACCATATAATCAAATGTACAGCTATCCATGGAAACTACATTTATCAGCTTACCAAGGCATTGAATATTGTACGAGAAGAGTTTTGAGTAACATTTTTCTTATTGCTAGGAATCACTGCTTGAAGCATGCAGACCATGGATTCCCATTGGTTTTGACTTATTGAGTCTCCAACAAACATTAATCGCTTTCCTCTTAACCGCTCTAGCAGATTTTCGGCATTGAAACTGAAACACCATATACAGAAAAGTCCAAATCCATTTATTCTCATATACAATATCACCCTGTTTTTTTGCATTTCATTTCATAAATGCAATGCAAAAGAGGAGAACATACTTGTAGGATAGAGAAGAAAATACAAAAATTAAATAAGATAGAGAAGAAAAATCTTGTCCATCTTATTCCAAAATATTTTTGGAATTAGGAATAAAATAAAAAATTTATTTCACTCCTGTGATACTATTCCAAAATATTCTAAAATAGACCATCAAAATCAGCATGGCTATTTTTACCTAGGAATCTCGCACCCGCTCGGCTGCCATCTCCATTTCAAATAATCAGAATCTGGTCTTCCATTACCCTTGCAGTCAAATTTGCCATCATCATAAGGGCACTGGCCAGCCTGAAAAAGAGGATAGGAATCATCTCGAACCCATGTCCCTGCGAACAGATCACATGTCGTTGCACTTGTTCCGAGATTGAGGGGGACACTGTCAATCATCTCTGCAGCTATTTCTCCATGTGGAGTATCTTCAACGCTTGACACAACGTTTCCTCTTATGTCCTCATCAATTACATTGCTTGTATGGATTTCAAAATCCTTATTTTCGTCTAAAGTAGAGTAGGCATATCCACTTTTTACTGCAAGTAGGAGGCCTGCAATACTGCTGAATATAAGTATGAACCTCACAGAAGAGGCCATTACCACAATGGTCTTTAACGGGAGGCAAAAGCTACACCTTTTTTTTCTTGGCAAAATTGGTACCAACTACTTTTCCAGTTGAATAATGCCCAAATTTAGTCTAACCACCTTTGCCATGTCAACGATGTTCATGGCAGAATTGACGGCAACAACCATTTGGACTTCAATACAGCCCGAATTTACTCCAACGACCTTTGCTATTTCAATGGAGCAGGAACTTAGAATTTACTCCAACCACCTTTGCTATTTCAATGGTGCACGAGCTTAACCCGTTCTGTATGCCTCCTAGATAGAAGAAGAAGAGAGATTCGCGAGGGCCTGTAATTGAACTTTGTGTTTACATTGGCAATGGATCACCGGATATGGTGCAGGAAGCTTTATAGACAATGCTCTGCATGCGGCTGCTGCCTTGATTTTACCCTCTTGAGTTTTTTTTACCGCAGCTCCTTTGGTAGATATTATTAGTGGCGTTCGTCAGCCTGTTTTTTTTAATGTTATTTGGAGGTTTTTGTTGGAATGGGTTGAAACAATTTTTGTATTTTTATTTTTTAAATGAATAAATGAATTCAGCATTTTGAAACATTTATGGGGTGTTAGAATTGTGTAGAATTAAGTTCTGTTACAGAATTATTTTTAAGAGTTGGGAAATCCGTTTTAATAGCGCTTATGGGAGTGTTGACACTGTATGGGAACATTTTTTTTTCAGGGGTGCTGCAATGGGATGTTCCCTGAGGTTGGGGAATACAAAGTCTGTAGAGAAATATGCTGAACTGCCCACAAAACATGAGTCTAAGTTGAAACCTTCACAGGAAGGAAGCCCAGAAACATCTTTAACACCCATATTCTTAATTGAGATAAAGGCCAAAAACATCCTTAACACCGATATTCTTAATTGAGATACTGGAAAAATTTCTTGATGGGTGGAGGAAGCGTGTGGCAGCTCGATGTAAGGGCAATATCTGGGATGTTATATTGGTGCAATCTCTTGATGTAAGGGCAATATCTGGGATGTTATATTGGAGCAATCTCTTGATGGGTTAAGGAAGCTTGTGGTACCTCCATGGAAGGGCAATATTGAGATGTCATGCTGATGAGTATTTTTTTTTATGTTTGTATATATATAGCAAAAGATTGTGTGTGCATATGTTTGTGGCAGTGAATGCTTAAACATTAAAGTTGCTTTATATATATAAAAAGGAGAGATTCAGAGAGACACTTTAAAGAATATATTTTATATATAAGAGAGACTATATATTTATTATTTATATATTTACATTGATCTTAATATTTGAATATTTTTATTCAATATTAATTTGATATTATTATAAATTTATTATATAATAAAAAAATACTTTACTTTTAATTTTTAATTGTTTTATTATATAATATTGTTGTTTTTGGTTAGCCATTTCTTGTAAATTTTGGGGAAACTTCTAAGGGGTACCCAAGTTCCCAACATTCCAGAAACTCATACAATATAGGAGTTAAGACATTATATTTGTGATTCCAATACATTCATACATAATTTCTCACACATTAAATCAGAAAATATTTCTAAAAATAACTTTGAAAACATAGAACAATTAGACTACGGCTATTTCAAATTGAACTGCATTGATTTCATATTTATATGTCACATTTATTTCAAATGGCTTTCATAGGCCTGTTGCTCTTTTTTTTTCCGAGAAATATTTGGGCAGATCTACAGGGCCTGCTGCTCTCTATTTTTCCCAATAAATATCTGGGCAAATCCATTAGAAATGATCACATTCCACTGGATGAATAATTTATTGAATAACTTTTTATTAATTAAATACTTTAATAACAAAAACTCAACCAATTAAACTAACGATTAGAACTGAACTTACTGCTCCCTTTATTTTATTTTAGATTTAGTGCTCTGCCTTCCTTTCCTTTTATTTATTTTACTTTATTATAGTTTATTTTAAATGGGGTGCATAGGCCTGCTGCTCATTTTGCTCATTTTTCCTTGCTGCTGCCTTTTTACTTTGTTATGATATTGTTGGATATACAGGCATCCCGTATTCTGGCCTGCTGTTCCCTGATTTCACACTTTTTCCTGTTTTTTCCCTTGAAGGATGGCGTGCATGGGCCTGGTGCTCCCTCGATTTTAGAAAAAATTCCTGTTTTTTTTCCTTGGAGGATGGCGTGCATGGTTCCGTCGCTCCCTTGATTTTAGATTTATTTTTGTATTTTCCTCGCTGCTGCCTCTATTTTAGATTTTGGTCTTTTGTTTTTGTCTGACCCTTCTATATATAAATTAAAAATTATTATTTTAAAGAATTTTATCAACATTAAAAAATATATAGCAAAAATTAATAGAAAAACTAATATATTATTACAAATTATCATTATATTATTTTTAAAATTTTATCCACAGTTGCAAAATAATAAGCTAACAAATTAAGTTAGAAGATAAACTAGTATATTTGGAATTCTGCAAAAATAATAATTAATTATTTTTTAAGATCTTATCAAAGCCAAAAATTATAGAATAAACTATATATGTATTAAAAAGTTATTATTTATTATTATTATTTTAAAATTATTATCCACATTAAAATAGTAGCTTAAAATTAGCAATTCTTATTATTATTATTTTAAAATCTCTATCAACCATTAAAATAATAAGGCAACAAATTTAATATAATAAATAATTTATTAATTAAAAGAAGTAGTATTTTGTTATTATTAGTTCTTAAAATCTTATCCACATTAAAATAGTAAAGCTAAAAATTACACTTATATTATTTTATATTATGTTATCAACATTAACTAATAAGCAAAATTAATAGCATAAACTAACTATAAGTTAAAATATTATTATTATTATTTTAAAACCTTATCCAGGAGAGCGGATGGAGGGTAGTGATGAGGGTTAGTAGTTAGGGTCAGGGTTTTCTATAAGGTTTTCCTCAGGCGGACCTGAGCCCTGGACAGGGTGTGGGGAAAGCCTGCAGCCACCTGCACCAGATCAGGACGAGGAAGAATCACGGGACGTTTGGAGGAAGGCAGAGTTACCATAGGCGAGGCTGACAAAGATTGCAGCCACCTGCACCAGATTAGGACAAGGAAGAATCACGGGACGTTTGGAGGAAGGCAGAGTTATCATAGGCGAGGCTGACAAAGAAATAACAGAATCGGATGGGGGGGGAGAGATCCCCTCCTACAAAAACGTAGTTGCAGGTGAGACAAGCAAGAATGGATCGAACAGACTCATAGGGAAACGGGGTAAGGACATGCCGGTCATGGGGGCTCGATGGCAAGTGGGGCTGGGAAACAGATGTCTGCCTAGAGCGACAAAAAAACCCAGGTTTGTAATCCCAAACAACAAACTAGAAGAATATAGAGGATATATGAAAGACCATGCTCTGATCTGCAAGTTTGTTGGATCAAGGCCGTCCAAAAAGGAATTGGCCAAATGGATACAACAAAGATGGAAACCTAAGGGACATATTGACCTAAAATTAGGCACTAAGGGTTTCTACATGGTCATTTTTTCCAACCTGGAGGATAAGGAGAGGATTTTTTATGAAGAACCCTATTTCTTTAACAACGCAGGTCTCTTTATGAGACACTGGGAAGAATGCTACAACCTAGATAAGGAGAAAATGTTAGTGGCACCAATATGGGTCCGGTTGTTCGGACTCCCAATCAAGTTTTGGGATCCAGAGATTCTGGAACGTATTGGGAACTCAATCGGGACATTTGTCAAAGTGGCCGACACCACTAGGAAGGGTAGATATACATCCTATGCAAGTATCTTTGTTTACATGAATATCACGGAACCGCTTTTGGACTATATTGAGGTGGAATATCATGATGAGGTGTGGCAACAACCAGTGGACTACGAGCACATTCCATTCCGCTGTAGAAGATGTCATGAATACAGTCACCTCTTCAGATCATGTCCTCTGAATGCAGCCAGAACAAAAATGGATACTAGGAAGAAGGAAGAAGTGAGGAAGGAGAAAGAAATGGGCAGGGAGGATGATGAAGGTTTTACATAAGTGCCTCGCCAGAGAAAACCTCAAAAAGGACCGACAAATCAGAAACCACCTTCTAAGGAATCAACTCAGGTAAATCAAAACAAGTTCGTGGTACTATAAGAAGAGGAAATGGAAGAGGACGATGAAGATAGTGGTGAAGAAAGAACAGAAACTATAAAGATAGACAAAGGGACAAATAAGACTCAAACAAATATGGAGCTAGAAAAGGAAGGGGAAAGAACAGAAAACCCTCAAGACCAGACCCAAATGGAGATAGATCCCCAGAAGGACAAAGGAAGTGAAGCGGAACAAGTCATTAAGAGATTTCTACAAGAATGGAGGCATCTAGATGAGAGGTTCATCCCAGAAGATCAGAAGAAATTATACAAAGACATGTTCCAAAGATACAAGGAGAAACGAAGGGCAATCATAATTAGTCAACCAGAACATTTAGGATCGCAAGGAGGAAAAAGCACAAAAACAGGTAATGCAGGTAAGGGAGGAAGAAAACATGGAAGAAGATCTATGAGCGAAACCATTCAAATGGTTGACGAAATGTTGGTAAATTCGGGAAGAGTCGTACCTCTGTCAGAGGTATTCCAACAACCCCTCAAATTGTTAAAATGATAATTACAACATGGAATATTAGAGGATTGAATAGCAGGGGGAAATAGAGATATCTGAAGGAGAGACTTAAGAGAGATAAACCCAATATAATGTTTGTCTAAGAAACAAAGATCAGTGAACAGAAAATGAAAGATATTATGGGCAAATTTAAATCACATTATGAGATAATAGGTCAGGATGCCATAGGAATTGTTGGGGGCCTGGAAATTCTCTGGAACCTAGAGGAGGTTCAATTTGAAGACTGGGTAAGTGTACCTCGAATTCTTTGTGGCAAAGTTAGGAATATTGGATCACAGGAATGGGTCCTCCTCACAGGAGTGTATGGACCACATATACCCGGAGAGTGTAGGATTTTCCTTCAGAACTTGGGAAAAATTAGAATTCTCTTCCCAGAAAATCCATGGATTGTAGGAGGAGACTTCAACATAATCACATCTCTAAGTGAAAAAAGAGGAGGTTTGACCCAGATATGGAAGCCTTTGGGGATATGATCAATGAACAAAGACTAGTCGATATACCAATGATAAATGGGATTCACACATGGAACAACAGAAGAGGCGACACCCACCAAATTGCCTCGTGGTTAGATAGATTCCTTATATCAGAACATATAATAAATTGGGATATCTTCATTGAAGCCATGATCCTTCCAGGAATGGGTTCTGACCACTAGCCGATCAAACTCGAAATTGACATAAAGCTAGCCCCAAAAGCGCCCTTTCAAGTTTGAGGCCTTTTGGCATAGAGACCAAAAGTTCATGACAAAAGTGGAAGAATGGTGGAAACAAAGCCAACAAAGGGTAAGGAGCAAAATGCAAACCCTCCAACTGAAATTGAAGGAACTAAAAGAGAAAATAAAAAAAATGGAAGAAAGAGGAATTTGAAAATATCTTTAAGGACCAGTAGTATCTAGACCAGAAAATGAAGAGGCTTCAACAAGAAATCATAACAGTAGGAAGAAGTGAGGAACTTGCTAGAGAGGAAGGGTTTCTGCTAAGCTAAATTGAAAAAAGAAGGAAAGAGGAGGAGATTCTTTGGAAACAAAAATCAAGAGTGAATTGGTTAAAAGAGGGAGAGAGGAATATGAAGTTCTTTCATTAGGCCATGATTCAGCAGAGACAGAGAAATAGAATCTTCTCTATAAAGAACGTAGAAGGAATACACCTAACTCAGCATGAGGAAATGGAATAGATATTGGTAAGTCAATTTAAATACCTCCTTACTGAACCCCAAGAGGACCGAAGAGAAGCTATTGGGAGAATCTGCAATGAGATACCAAGTATGATTACCAGAGAGCAAAACCTAGCCCTTATGAGGGCCGCCACCTTGGAGGAAGTTGAAGAGATCGTGAAAGGGATGAAGAAGAATAAAGCTCCTGGACTAGATGGCTTCATAGCGGAATTCTACCAAGTGGGGTGGAAATTCTTAGGGCAAGACATTCTGGACGTGGTGGAAGAATCTCGAAGAAATCAAAAGATATGTCCAGGCCTAAACTCTACTTTCCTGTCTTTTATTCCTAAAACTGCTGAGTCTGAAGATCCCCAGGGTTTTAGACCTATTGCACTTTGTAATGTAATCTATAAAATTATTGCTACTCTTTTGGCCAAAAGACTTAAGCCCATCCTTTTCAGCATTGTCTCCCTAGAAAAAACCAGTTTTGTGGAAGGTTGCCAAATTCTAGATGGACTTATAGCATCACAAGAAGTAGTGCACTCTCTGAAATCCAAAAAAGAAGCAGGAATGATGATCAAATTGGACCTTTCTAAAGCTTATGATCATCTGAATTGGATATACCTTAAATCAGTGCAAGCTGCCTTTGGTTTTTGCAATAGATGGATTGCTTGGGTCTCGGATATGATCTCCACCACAAAATTTTCCATTCTACTAAACAGTATGCCAACCACCACTTTCAACACCTCTAGAGGATTAAGGCAGGGGGACCCTTTATCTCCCTTCCTTTTCATCATTGTGGTGGAAGGGCTGGGAATATATATTAAAAAAGAATTGTAGGAAAGGAAAATCAAAGGGCTTCGGATATGGGGGAATGACCTATCGATCGCACACCAGCAATTTGTTGAAGATATCATGCTGTTCTACGCAGTATCACTCAGGGAAGTAAAAAGAATGAAAGGGATCCTAGACCTATTCATGGAAGCATCTGGCACTCAAATCAACAAAGAGAAATCCTACACTTACTTCAACACAACCAGAAATGTCAAAACTTATCTAATAAGAATATTGGGATTCTACTCGAGCGACTTCCCCACCAAATATCTTAGTACCCCGTTAGCTCTGAATCCTCTAAAGATGGCGAATTGGAAACAAACCATTGAGAAAATCAAAGGCAGATTAGCAAATTGGTCCTTCAGAACCCTGAATATAGCAGGAAGAGTAGTCTTGGTCAAGGCAGTCTTACAAGCGATTCTGATCTACCAACTCTTGGCAACGACAGCCCCTAAAGGAGCATGTGCCAAAATGGTGGAGATTTTCAAAAAATTCCTCTAGGGAGGAACGAAGAAACAAAAGAAATGGGCATTGATATCATGGAAAGGCCTGATCAAGAGTAAAGATGAAGGGGGATTAGGATTAAGAGATCCCTATATTTTGAACCAAGTAATGGGGGCTAAGCTTTGGTGGAGATGGATGGTGGGAGGAGGAGACCTATGGAAAATAATTTGGACGAAAAAATACAACATGCCAGCAAAAATAGAAGAAATCTTAAGACTTAAGGAAATCCCAAAAGGCTTTACAATTTGGAACCTGGCCAGCCAAAACAGAGACATAATATCCAAGCATGCCTTCTGCGAAATTAAGAATGGAAATTCAGCCAATTATGGGAAGAAGCCTGGGAACAAAGGGAGAAGTTGAATGGTATTTAGGGACTGGGAAACACCTGCCAAATGGCTAAAGAGGAGGTTTTGAATTACATTAGTGAGTTCTAGAATGAAGAACTCCAAGAGGAGTATTGGAGAACTTGGAAAAACTCGAAAGAATGGGATAGAACTATTGATGCAGAACAAAGAGAGTTGTATATAAAAGAAATGAAGACAAGGAAAATAGCTATTAGAGTAGGTCTAGACACACCAAGATGGGGTCACTCAACAAAAGGAACCTTCACAATCAAAGAAGCCTACAATCTCATCACACAGCAGGAACAAGACGACTTGACACCCCTATGGAAACAAATTTGGCAAGGAAATTGGTGGCCAAAAGTGACCCACTTCTTATGGCTACTGTATAAGGGTCGTATCTTGACCTGGGATCAATTACAAAAGAGAGGAATTTAGGGTCCACTCAGATGAAGTCTTTGTAAACAGGATCAAGAAACATATGAACACCTTTTGAATTCTTGTAATTTTGCCCAACAACAATGGGAAGAAATCTGGGGGCTCTTTGGAAGGATAAATAGAGACCACCAAAACATCAAAGAAACAAACAAATAATGGGAGTGCGGTCAATTCATGAGCCCAATGGTGAGAAGAGCCTGGAGTTTAGTTGCTGGTCTAAACATGTGGATGATATGGAAAGAAAGAAACCGCAGAACTTTCAAAGCAAAGAGTTGCCTCAAATGTAGGTTTGGAAAAGAACCCTGAGTCATATCAGAGAAATTATTCTAGTAGAATGTTGGAGCCAAGAGGATTGGAAGACAACACCTAATGAAGAACAGATTCTGGCCAAGCTAAATCTAGATCAACGAAAGGTAGCACCCCAAATGTGCAAACCTCCTGGCTCAAACAGCTCTGGCCCTCTCCATTTCTCACGCCCTACTGCAGGTTTCATCAAACTGAATTTCAATGGAGCATCCAAAGGCAACCTAGGGCTGGCGGGGCTCGGAGGCATCTTCCAAGATGACCAAGGCAAAACAAGATGGGTATACTCAGGCCAAGGTGGTGTCATGAGCAATAACGAAGCAGAGCTTATGACAGTTTGTCAAGGATTACGAACAACAATAAGAATTGGATATAACAACCTAGAGGTAGAAGGAGACTCCCAACTTGTTATAGATATGATGAGGAAACTTAATAATGGTAAGACTTGGGACAAAGTAGTGAAAAGTTGGAGGACGGCTAGCCTGGTCTAAGAACTGGAAGACCTTATAAAGCGGTTTGAATATATGATCATAAACCATGTAAGAAGGGAAGGCAACAGAGCAGCTGATTTTCTAGCTAATTGGGGAAGTAATGAGAAAAGAGGCAATTTGGATAGTATCTGACCATCTCAACTTGAGGAGCCCAGATTGGAGCCCCTCAAAGCAATCCTTA
>APFE031745478.1:1105-23183 GCA_000404065.3 Pinus taeda
TATTGAACCCTTTTGTTTGAGACTTATCAATTGGCTAAAAAAAGTGTTGCTTTTTGTATCCTTATAATGTGTTGTCAAATCTTCCGTAAAAATTGCCCAAGTGATAATTTTTTTACGAGAGCAAAGCCATTGATACCAAACAAACTGATTTGGTTCCAAATATAAAGTTGCAATACGTACCTTTTGTGTGTTTTGCACATTATTGAGATCGAAAAATTGCTCCATCTGTAGTATCCATGTTCGGGATCCTTGCCATCAAACTCTCATATCAAATTTTGGAACATGGTGGGTCTTCAATCCAACATTAGAGTCTATGAAATCATGATTAACATTTCTTTTGCTCTCATCATGAGTTTTCTTTACTACCCTTTCACCATTAGTAACCATTTATTGTAGCAACTTATTCAAATTTATCTTCAATTCTTCTATCTTAGCGTCCATTCCATTCACCTTAACTTGCACGCCATTCATAGTAGCTTCCACGCCATTCGTCTTGGCTTCAGTTACCTTTTGTGAGAGTGAAATTTGTTGTACTTGGTCTTTTAATTTTGATATATCATGTTGCATTTCTTCATCTTCTTCACGAGTCATGCTAGAGCTTTCAGGTTGCTTACTAGGTGTTTCCATTTTCTTTCCTCGGGGCATAAATTAATGCTAATAATTCTTCACTATTCCATTTGAATTCCTTCAAACTAATTTTTCAAACCAATCTTATGCAAAATTAAAAAAAACTACACACCTTTTTTTCACTTTATAAGAGCTCGATATTGAATCTCTTGTATCTTTGTAACTGCATATCTTGAATGTCTAAAATCACATCCTGCAGTAGCCCTTTGAGTGCTCTTTCTAACCTTGTAAGTCTGATCAAGATTGGATTCTCCAAGGAAGAGTTATGCCAAATATCCCACGGTGACCTGATTATAGACTAGTTCAGTAAATGGAACTTGTACATAGTGCCACATGTCACTGTTTCGACCTTAGTACTTGAAACTGATATACAAAAAACTACAGGCCATCCTGTTTCTTAAACTTCTACGAAATTTAAAATCTAATGCTCAAAACAAAATTTATGATGGTTTTCCATAGGTCACCTGTTTGGAATGTAATTCGGGAGTCTGCAAAAGCCCTAACTTCCTCAGATCATATCTCCGAAAATATAGCGAGACAAGGTCTTAAATTCAGACCCGAAGTTCAGAACGATTTCTGCTCAAATGGGTTTTTTTTAGCTTCTAAAACGTCGAAGAAAGAAAGTTATAGCAAAAACTCCACGATGACCACTTTGGAGCAGCAAAACTCTAGAATCCAAAGCTATGATACCAAATGTTATGAAACCAGCTCACAAAAAGACATAAAAGATAGATGAGCACTTTAGAAATAAGCCTCTTCGAGGGGGTAGCCTCCTTTACATTACACAGTGAACAATTCTTGGATGATACAAATGACAAGACCTTCTTTCTATATATAGGAGTCTAAGGGGTCATAACATAATCAGAGCCGACATAACAATAATAATGTAAGGGCACAATAATACAATAGTGGGCTTCTATGGGGCACAATAATAACAATATGGGGACTACATGGGCACAACAATATAATATAGGGGTTGTATTAATAACAATAAGGGGTTACACCAGTAATATAGGGACCTAACAACACATATATATAATTCACACTTGTGTGTTTTAAATACATTGAGAGCACTATATAATGCACTAGTAGGCTTAAGATATTATAAAACCATTGATACATATTGTATATTTTAAACATATTGGTGTGAACTTCAACTATCTTCTAATGAATACCAATGTGCTAATCTATTATAAAAGCATCCATTCTTGTCATATATTTTAAAAATCTCAAGGATGAAATGTCTACCATTAAATACTGCTACTATTGTATACTAATTCACTGAACAATTTGAATGCACTAATATGCAAAGAAGTATGAAACACACCATTAAGTTCAAGTGAATATATTTCATCATTATGTTTTATTGTTAACCTATTTTATGATGTAAGTATGAAAATGTAGTTATTTCTTTATTTACAATATTTATTAGTCATTAGAAGTGACCATTTTTATAATAATAGTTATTTTTGCATTTTAATTTATGTGTTTTAATATAATATTTTTTTAGTGTATTATGCTATTAAAACAAATATATCAATAAATTACACCTCTATTGGTTATAATAAGCTAAATAATACTTATACTTAATTGACAATGTAATATTTTACTAATTGGATATTATAATAGAAAATAAAAATATTGTATTCTATATGAATAAGAGAATCTTTGCTATACAAAATTTGATAACATAAAAGTCCACAATAATGAAAATGTGAATATAGATTGTTATAATTATTAATAATGTATCTTCATAGCAATTTGGACAACTCGCCATTTTTAAACAAAATGTTTGACTTTTACATATGAACATTTCAAAATATAATTGCCATAAAATGAAACAATTATAGTCATCCACTACACCACAAACAATGCTTTTGCATGTTGAGGAAGATAAATAATCTAGTCCTACAACAAAGTATATGGCATTTTCATGGACAAACTAGGATATGATGTGATATCTCATGGTTGGTTTGATGGGAAATTCAAATGGTGGTGACATGTTTTTTGAAATGGAAGAGCCCATTGAAAACACATATTATCACATAGATGTTAGTAGCAGTATGATCCTAACATGGGATAATCATCAAAAGTGAGGTTGGCAAGGTTCAAACATGTCTGTGTTGTGTAACTCAAAGGAAGAGTTGGATAATCATTTATTTGTACAACTTTCTTTCATAAAAATGGTTTGGAAGGAGGTATCATGGGAACTTGATATTCCTAGTTTTTGGCAATTTGATTTGTTGGAGCAATGTGGTTAGATCTAGATTTGGTCTAGTTTTTTTTATCAATCCATCACCTTGAGCTACTTTGATGGTGCCAACCAGGGATCTCTAGCTTGTTGTGGCACATGAATGATTTTGTTTCTTTCTAAAAATAATTTTTATTAGATAAAATTGGGTGTAGGGTCTTGAAAAAATACCAAGGTAAAACTATTAGTGCTCTAGGCTCTTCTTCTCTTTGTAAAATAATTCGAAAATTGAAATGTCTAAGTGGTAGGGGACTCAAAGGTTGTGGTACAATGATTTCATGGAAAAAGACACTTTGATCCCATGGTAGTGAAGGAAAATGGAGTTATATGATTTCATTGTTTTAGTTTTTGTTAATCACATATATAGGAGCTTCAACTAGCAAGAAAATTAGTTATCAAAAGAGTTTCTCAATTTAGTCTAAGGGATCATAGTATGCTCTATGTTTTAGGGTGAAATGTCATATATTCGTTTCAAAAACACTTACTAATCCTTGTTCCTTGTTATGGTTTAGGCTTCAGATTGAATTTGTTTGATATATTAATAATAAGCCTATGCGGGTAATATGAAATATTTGTTTTGTATTAATAATTAGTTAGGGTACATCTATATAAGAATAGTTTCCTTCTCTTTTTGGATCCTCTCAAATATGAGTTGGAGGGTTTTGCTGACTAGTTCTTGTTTTAAAAGAAATATATGGATGTATATTTTGATTTTAGTTGGAATACAAAATCTACGGTGCTTCTCTCAGGATGAGCTCATGATGACTATATTGTTGTGATGGATTTGATCCTTATTATTGACCAACCTTGTGCCCTAAATATTCTATGGTTTACCCTTGATAACATCCTTGAAATGGGGAAAGTACTTGGGGTTTTCATTGGACTTTGCAACAAAAAATCCATGTCAAAATATAAAACTTGAAACATTCAATTATATTAATCATCATTCATCACTCAAACTATTTCCATTGCTCAAATTACTTACATGCCTATTTTTTTATCACTTGTAAGGGATATTCTACTCGGGTTATTTGTACTATCTTTATTGATTACCTTGAGCATTCCACCTTTTCATATTCAATCTACAAACATAGAAATAAAGTTCAAATGAGTATATCTAGATTTACAGTATAATATACAAAATTATATAAATTTAAAAGTATACCATACCAACAAGCGCTAAATGGGTTTCTATTTATTAAATTCATTGGAATTATTTTTCTATTGTAAGTGAAAATAACTTCTAATAGATATTTGTTTCACTATATCCATCATACTTTTCTTAAATATTTTCTCCTTGTTATTAACTTCTAGCACCACTCTAAACAATAAGAACACCAATTTATCATTAATTACATATTTTGTAAAAAATAAATCTTAGAAGGGCATTTCCCCACATTTTTATTTCCTATGCAACATTCAGCATATGTGAAATCAAATGTTTGAAACATGTTAGCTTTCATAGTTGAGAAGTACATTACAAGAAATTCCATATTCATCCCCTTTTGATCCAACTAATTGTCTTGTTTGAAACATTTCCTTATATTTAATTCCATAAGTTATTTTCCCTATTCTTCTATCAACAATATTCTATCTATAGAAGCGACACACACATTTTTCTTTTCCTATTAGTATATTTACTATATAATGTGCATCGTTAAACCTAAATTAATTTATTTTTATTTTCTAAATATTAAGGATTCATATAGTGCACTTTATAGTATATAGCACACCAATGCATATTTTTTTACACTAAGCACCAAAAAGCCTATTTTTTTCCAATAGCATGTTCAAGCAATGCACCATATCATAGGCAACATATTAATATATACTTCAATATAATGCAAAGCATGAAACCTAGAATCAATTTAAAAAAAATCTTAAAATATGATAGAGTTTAGGATCCAATGAAATAAGGGGTTCCAATCCATTAAAATATCATGTACGTAAGAATTAACCATTACAAGCTATAGATACCGAACACCCCCCAAAAAATAGACATCGTTGTAGAAATTAAACCCTTGTAATTAGTGCCTATAATAATATAAAATGAAATGGAAGCAACAACAAAGCTAAGGTTTGTAGCATTCAAGATCACTCTAAGAGCCTTGTATTTTTTTCAGATAAGATAATGAAGTTACATACCTAAAATTTATATTTTTTCGAAAAGTATGTAACTAACACTAACCCCTTACAATTTCCACCCTTCATAAAATGTTAGAAACCAGGATAGTGCTGGGGTGAATTAGTGTTATGGTAAATTTTGAAAATTATTAACAATATACAATATTTCAATTCATTTAGAAATCAATCATGTGAAATCTAGATAGAAACACCATATGTACATGGAAATCCATTAAGGGAGAAAACCACAAAAAATATTTCAGAATATTGTTGTAGGCTGCAACTGTAACCACCCCTCCCACATTTACCCACTTTCATCAGTCTACCAGGGTAAACATGAGAGGAGGAGCTACTATGACATGACCCTACCTCCTGGGTTCCATCAAGGAATTGGGCCCAACCACGGAAGAAAAAATAACATCTCATAACATTCTACATGGGCTATAGGTCACTCAGAGGTTGAGTAACAACCCCAAACGGCCAAAACCTGAGTTGGACACACTTTTCTTTGACCTTGGTCCTCCACCACTCCCACAACAAGGAATCCATGTGGTTGTGAGCCTCCAACTGCATGCACAAGCCTGCATCCATGCAATTACAACCTAACTTTCTTAGTTAGGAGCATGCAGTCATGAGATTTGAGCCTAGATTCCAGGTCATCCCCCAAACCACTTCCCAGAAATCCCTGTAACTTCTAAGAATCATTAATGGAATCAAAAAAATGCTAGACATATTAGTTTAAAGGCAGAACTTTACCTAGATAGCTTAGAACATGACAAACATTTCGTCAAACATATTTCAAACAAGTACACTACAAGCCATGAATGCCTATCTGATCATAACAGTTTGAGATTAATTTGAGAATCGTCGAGAAGGCCCTATGCCCTCTTCACATAGTCGCAATTCCACTGATTAGTCCATACATCCATCACTCATCAATAGATAAACATTTCATGACAAAATCCATAGAGGATTCACATCGTAAGAACAAAATATAACCATAAAATAACTAGAATATAAACCATGGACATTCAGTCATAATATCATCAACACATTTCCAATAAATATACATGAATCATAATGAAAGAATAAATCTTATTAACATCGGAAAATTCCAACCAACTCAGGGACTTCCATGTAACACTCAACCATAGATTGGGATGAACCAAATCTCTCTTTCATCCAATCACCCTCACACCATATTCCAAGCGTGAATGTGGGATTTCATGAAATAAACCAAAAAACACCAAACCAGGGCTTCAAGAGGCCAAACAACCTCGACCCTCAACCAATGATTTTACCTCATGGTCAGACATCACCAACACCAACCAGATCAATCTCTACCCAAATTGTCTATGGCTCCAGGAACTAGTAACTTAACCCAAAACCTTCCAAGGATGCGAAGCGTTTGTCCAACCCAGCTCCAGGACTAGTAACTCAACCCACCAAGGGCTCTAGAGTGGTTTTATAGCCTAGGATCTAGGACTAATAACTCAACCCAGGTTGTTCTAGGGTTCTAGAGTGTTTGTTCCAACCCACAACCATAAGGAATTACAAGCACCAATTGAAAAATAAATCAATGAAAAAACCCACATTACCATGGTTATCCAGGAAATGGAAAGGCTAGGAAAAACCATTTTCAATCGAGGCAATCCTCCATGCCAATGACAAAGCATAACCAAATAACCACATGCATACACCATGCATGCCAAAACTAGCAAGGATATCATACATGTAATTCAGGACCTACAAAGCAATCCAACTATATGTTAGAAAATTATATATTATAGAGAAATGGAACACATAAAATATTGCAGAAACATAAACACAAAAAATTCATAAAATAAGAGAGACACAGATATACGTGGTTCACCCAATTTTCTACGTCCATGGAGAAACATCCAGTCCTTCCTTTTATATTATCTAGAAAAATGAAGAGATACAACCTACAGTAGATCCAATGTAATTTCCTCTTCTCTCTCACACAATATCCTCTCTCTTTCTCACTCAGAATACATATATACACAACCATAGTACAATTTCCTCCTATATAGTGAAGGGTTTCCTTCTAGGGAAAAAACCCTAAATTAAACATAACTTCTACTGTCAGATTATCCGCCTAATGAGCGGCTTAGATTGACTATGAAATTACAATATTTTACAAGGTAATTTTACAACTATTTTAGCTTCAGTGGCACTGCCCCCAAACCTTGGCTAGCCCCCAGATCCCCAACTAGGGGGGATGGCGCACCCCCCCGCTGAGGGGTGTATAGTCTTTTTGGGGTATACATCTGACTGAAACAAAGACCTCTGAATCAGGAATATAATCAGCCTCCACACCTAACACTGCAACCATTGATCCCACTATCCCCTTGTGTTTTCCTACTTTCCCTTTGCCTTCTTTCTCCAATTCTAATGAAAATTAGAGTGCTCCAAACATGCTCCAACAATGGTCCAATATTTCTAAGAGTATGAGAGAGAGTGAATAGGAGAGAGATCCACCATAGAATTGTCAAACATTTAACCAACCAAAAGCTAGAAACTGATTCTTTGAAGCAATTTTATCATTGAGGCCTCAATTTTCTTCACTTTCCTTTAATTTTCCTCACATGCAATTTGTGACCTTCACATTCATTTTCTCCTATTTTCCATTATTTCATAAATAAAATGCCAATTAATGGCTCTTTGCTTTTTCCAATTTCCATTGCCATAAATTAATCACCAGTGATACCCCATCACCTTGTTTTTCCCAACATTCAACTTCAAATACGTGTCCCATGACCTTGGTCTTATTTTTTCCTTTATTAACTTTATTACATGAAATTTTAACCCAGGGATATTGTAGACCCCTCCCCCTTAGGGGAACACATTCCTTATTATTTTATGAAACCTATGACCAACAAGACCATTGAAAACCAAAACATACTTCCCATGGAGCTTTATAACTTAGCTCGATGTAGTATTTACAATGAACATCCCGTTGAGAGAAAAGCCAACATAACAACCATGACAACATGACAACATTACCACTTATTGAAGCTTTATAACATAGCTCAATGAAGTATTTACATACATATGCATATATATACATAACCAAAACACAAATTCAAGGCATATATCATAATATATCCTCTCAACCATTGAATAGAGAAGGATACATAGCCTGCATCTGATCAACAATCTCCCATGTAGATTCATTGGGCCCAAAGTTTTCCACTGCCGTTTAACTTGCTCGATTCTAGAGAATAAACATTGTTACACAAAAATTTGTCACCGTCCCTGTTACCCCTTCTCCCACATCTCGGAGGACTCATTCTAGGACCTGTGAGAAGTGACATGACTTGCAAATACTTGCATTACATTCCCCCGAGCATGAACTTCATTTGCCCTGAAGACATCTCCTGCAAAAAACCCATAAAAACAACCCTTTTTCCATTGGCGCGGTTTCACAGTGCAGCACTCGCGCCAATGGGGGAAATCCTCTAAAGAGGGCGCGCCAGTTGGCGCTCTGTCATAGAGTCGCACTCGCGCTAGCCATAATGGGTAGTGTTTTTTTAACAAACCAACAGCCGAAGATTCATCCTAACCAACTCCTGGACTGAATCTATCTTGAGTTGGGTGGTTTGGCTTCGAATCTCCATAGAGGGGAAGTGGTTTGCCACCTCTCATGGAAGCTTCTTTAGTGATAAAGCCAATCCCATGAATATTGTGGATGATTTCAACTCCCCCTTCTCTATCTATAAAAGCTTGTCCATTATCCTTAGGCAAGCTAGTTCCAAAGATTGAGAATTGTCAAGTTACCAAGACCTTCATGCTGCAAGAGCCTTCTTCATTCCCCTAAGGCCAAATCTAAGTAAGGAGATTCTTGTCCAAATAACCAAGGAGAGAGAGGCTTGTTCCCATTCCCAACAAGCTTCACAAGACATGTGCTACTGATCAACCAGCCAAAGGAGGATTTGACGTCAGAACTATGGTTGTATTCTTCTTTGTTTATCAATAATAGACGACTATTATTATGGTTCCACTCTTATTGTTCTTTGTAATGATGATGAGTTATATCCTTTCTGACTGATATATAGTTGCATATATTGGATTTCATGCTTGTGTTTGTGTTGTTATTTGTATGTGCAGGTGTCCATTCATGGAGATCATGGGGATCATGATCTGTCGGAGCAAAGGAACGGGAGCATCAACTCTTCTACAAGCACTAGCGTTGGGATCCAGGTAGGCCCTCATCATTGGTCTTTAATTTGCAATTAGGAACTTACGTGGTAGCGTTGTATGATTGTTGCTAGACCCAATCTTGGCTAGTAGGGATCGCCTCTGTCCATAGAGGGGATTTACCTCCACAACAATTTGGCGACTCCGCTGGGGACCTAGTTTGCTGTTTGATTTGTAAACTTTTGACGGAGCCTGAAGTACGGCCAAATAGCCTTCGAAACGCTATTGCTCTACGTTAGCGAAGTAGATCAACGCCACTTCAGTCAATCTTTGGTTTGGTTTACGAACTGAACAACTTTGAACTTGTCTTGTTTCTTGGTTTTTCATGCTTGGTTAGCCTTTTGGGTTGCGTTCTTGTGCTGTTTCTCATCCCTTGGTGTACCTGGTTATTGTTGGCCTAGCTTTGGCTTGCTTGTTTTTTATTTTTGCATAGCAAACTTGACTGGCGCACTTTTATAGCATTACAGTCGCGCCAATTGGCGCTAGTTGCTCATTGACAACCCGCACCAATCCTAAAACGGCGCTAGTTGTAGCCTGACAGTCGCGCCAGCCCTCAGAACTTTTGAAGTTTGCTTGGTTGTGAGCCTCCTGAGCTTGGTTTTTGTTCTGGGTACCTTTTTTCGACTACTTGAGTGTGTTGGAGTCTTGTTTGACTGGCTTTGATCTTTACCCTTTGGGTGTTTTCCTTTTTCTATCGATTTCACGTTTCTAGCCCTAGGGCATCTAGTGGCTTTGTGTGTCGAGCCTTCCTCAGGTGTTTTTGGTCTTCTATTGGTCCAGTCGACTCTCTGATTTCTCCCTTGCACCTGTTTGGTGGTTGTTAATCATTTTATTACGTTATTTGAGTGACTTGCCTCTTTTTCACTTGAATTCCGCTTTGTTTCGCTTTGAGCCTAGATTACACGGCTCATTGGTATCTTTGGGACTTTTCTCGCTCTTTGAAGGATTCTTTTGTGATTTAGGGATCTAAATGTGCTTGTGTTGAGTGGAATTTGTTTGTTATCGTTTCTCAAAGTTTGTTTAGTGCGTTTTTCCATCAACATAAAAGAAAAAATCTCTTTTGCTTTGCATTAGTTAATGAGAGTTTGAGCTTTTCATTGTTATGAGTGATTAGTAACCTTGAAGAAAAGTTTGTTAATTTCCATTAGCTGCATTAGAGATATTCTTCGTTGTTTTGCGATCATTTTGTTTGTGTGAAAGCTCTCAAACTCTCTTGTAGCTATCATTCATCGAATGAAATGACATATTGTGGCATATAGTTTGCATTTAGGAAATTTTGAGACATTACATACGGTAAGGCCTAAAAACTGAAACATAATACAAGATCAACTTTAAAATGAACTGAATGAATCTAACAACGCATTGGAACATAATGCATACTTTTTAGAGGTCTAGGCTAGAGACATGCTCCGGCGTCATTAAACCTAGTCATTTTTGTTTCCACTCAAGGTTGGGTGATTCCTCCTTTTGTGACTCAATAGTGGTCTAGTACGGACTTGTGCTCCCATGTACCGTCGAGTATATGGGGAGACCCCACTAAGTTATCATCCTTTATCCCTAGGAAGCCGTGTCTGCCGCCTTACGACTCGTAACACACTGAACACAACATTCGGGAAGATTGACTGCCGTACGGAACGTCCTTGGTTTTCGTACGATTGCCAAGGTGTATATGCAGTTTTATGGATTGTTTGGTAAACCTTTTTCCTAGTTCTCCAGAGTAGTCACTTTTGATCCTTTTCGGACTCCCTAAAAGAAAAGGCTCATTTGAGCATTTGTCACTTCGGGCTCACTAAACATTCAAAGGTGACTAGAGTCATCTTTTTGTCCTTTTCTCGAATATTTAAAGATGAAAATGTCAAGTTATGCCCTTGTGTCTTAAAATTTATTCAGCCACGTTCACATTTACCCTGTTAGATCTTGTTTGCGTTAGCTTGAGTAGGGTCCTTTCTCGTTAAGTTTGTCTAGGATTTTTTGAATCGAATCATCCTGGCGGAATCATCGATCCCGTCTCTCGTCCCTAGTGACCAATGGTCTCCTTCTTCTGCTGCTCCTGAGACATTGGTTGGTAGTGGTACTCTCCCTGTTATTCCAAGTGTCCAACCGCTAAACTCCCGCGCTCCAGAAGACGATTTTGACGATCTACATTGGAACCCTGTTTGGGAGCCTTCCGAAGAGGATACTCCTTTTACTCCTGCTAGTGTTTTAGTCCCAATATCTTCCTCTGATATGGATGACACATCTCCCATCGCGAGTGAAACACCCGTTGTGATGAGTGTTGAAACTCCTATATCGATCGTAACCCCACCCTTCAGCGTCACCCCTCTCGGTGTCACGTTGCCCTTACGCTATAGGGCTTTGAGGGATGTTATGGGTTCTAGGAACTCCTCCTCGGGTACCATGTGGGATCACAACATCACTCCCACTTCAGGATCTTTTATTCCTCAAATTCATAATACAGTTGTCACCTCAGTCCCGACTATCCCAACTATTTGTGTAGCTTATTCAGCGCTTGTTGTTAGTGCCGTTACAACATCCTCGATTGTAACCACTATTGCTAGTCCATCCCATGGTTCGGTAAATAGTGGCCAGTCCGTACCTACGTCCAGAGTTGTCGATCCTACACTTAGTGCCCCACCTTCTTCTGGTTCCATTCTAGCAGGGGGGGCATACGATCAGTATTTGCAAATCGTCCAGAATGCGGGCTCGCAAGGTCCATTTCATTATTATGATCCCATAGGACATCATCTTTATCTTGGATCCTTGCCAGCTCAGCCTGCGGTTGAGGTCTCAGTCTCGTTAAATGTTGCTTGGGGTACCACTCGTTACGGTGGTGGCCAAGCACCCCCTTCGGATCAAGGACTGCCTTATCAAGGACCACCTTATCAAGGTCAGCCATCTTACACGCAACCTTCTTACGGGCAACAATATTACTGGAAGTCTTATCTAGGACAACCTGGAGGCCCACAAGGACAACCCTTTCAGGTACAACCTTCGGCCTATGGTGGTCCATCTTTCACTTATCTTGGGTAACCCTCTGGAAATCCAAGACAACCTTATATGCAACAAGGACAACCTGGGGTCCAGCAGGGATACCTTTCTCGTCAACCCTCTGGGAATCCAGGACAACCTTATATGCAACAAGGACAACCTGGGATCTAGCAGGGGTACCCTTTTGGGTGGGGTGGTCAGCCTTACGTACAGCAAGGCCAGCCCACTGTCCAGTCTGGTCAACTGTCTAGACAAGTTGGTCAACCTCAAGGACAACCAACCGTCCAGTCCACTCAGCCATTTGGTCCATCAGGGCAACCCTCGGTTGTATAAGGACAACCCAACACCCAGCAAGCTCAACCTTCTGGGCAAGTGGGCCAATCCCAAACTCAACCAGGGCAACCTTTCGGCTAGGTGGCCCAACCCCAATCCTCTCAAGGACATCTTTCTGGGCTTGCTCAACCGGGCATGCAAATGGTTGTTACTTCTCAAGCTCCACCCGGTTTCCAGCCCCAGGCTGGGCCCCAGACCCAAGCTGGTCTTCAGATGCAAGTTGGGTTTCAATCTCAACCTTCTTATCCAGCGTAGCCTGGTCCCTAGGCTCAATATGGAGCCCAACAACCTTATGGTTTCCAAAAACCCCAGGGGCAAGCTCAGTTTGCCCCGTACCGAAATTATCAACAAATGCAGGTGACTCCTTATCAGAATTACCAGCAAAATTATGTTGCTCTTGCAGGTCAAGTTGGTAATCAATTGGGTGCTGGGGGGCAAATCCAGGGTCAGCCATCTAGTTATGGCTATAACTCCTATGTACAAAATCCCTACGGACAGAACCCCTATGGGCTAGGTCCGTCCGGAAAAAATCAATGGGGGCAACCAACAACTGGTTGGAACTCTGGTGCTACCCCTTATCCATGGCCACAGATGTCCTTCCACCCTTAGTTACCCTTCTTAGCAACATTGGAACTGCCGGATGTGTCCAAATTGACTAATGGTCCTATCCTTCATAATCCATTCTGGCCACCAGTTCCAACCAAGATTCCCGGTGATTGTCCCAAATTTGATGGCAAAGCTAGAGAAGACCCCCAAGCACACGTTATGACTTATCACCTTTGGTGTTCGTCAAATTCATGGCTTGACGATTCAATCCGGCTCCTTCCTTTTCAAAGGACTCTCACCGGCTCTACTGCTAAGTGGTATATTGAGCTAACTCACGGATCCTTTCAAGATTTTAACTCATTGGCAATGGCATTTCTAACTCATTTTCAGTTGCCAATTCGGTATGAGATGGGAACGCATCTCCTCATGTCTCTTAAACAGGACACGACCACACACATATCTGATCATATACATGAATGGAGATGGCGTCGTCTTTTGATTAAGTTCTGGATTCCTAATCAGCTCCTGGCCAATTGGTTTACAACCTCCTTTGTCCCTGCGATCGCATGAGACATTGCTATGGGGCATGTGTAACTAAAGAGCAGGCCATTGTGCGTTCTCAGTACCTTGACTTGGTTTATTCCCAGTCTGGTACCCTATATGATTATTTGCCTAACACCCCGAGGTCTGGAACATCCAAAGCTCCGCCAAAGCCATCTGTTGACGGTGTTGTTAGATCTGTAAATCTGTCTTCTAAGAAATCTTCCGCAAACCATGGGAATCAAAAGTCGAGTGCTTTGAATGAAAATACTTCTCAGGGTGTGTTTAATTCTGGAAATACTTCCGAGGTTAACGCCGTCTAGTCCACCACGGTGGATAAAGCCTCGAAAGGAAAGAAGAAGGGAAAAGGGAAAAATAAATCTGATCAACCCAAGCAGGACTCCACTAAACCTCCACCCGAGGAAGGAGCCAAACATAAACCCAAGTATCCCTGTCTTATCTGTGATGAGGATCACTATACCAAACACTGCCCAAGGCGGTCCGAAGTTAGTCGTTTGTTGAAAGGTGCTCCTGGGACTCCTGCGGTGCTGAAAGAACCTTTCCCCTCACAACAAACGCAAATGGTGGCTGACCCATCCTCATCTTCTTCTCCCTTTGGTTTTCAAGTGTTCATGGCTAGAACGATTCCCGTTCACATTACTACTTGAGGAAAAGAATATCCGCCACCTTCCGGGAAAGAGTCTGAGGTTCCCTCAAGTGCTCCTCCGTCCAGTTCTGGTCCACTCCATATCGAGACACCTAGCACTGAGATGCCTATTCGACCCCCTCCTAAAGGTGTACTCTGGAGATCTTCTTACAACCCTAATGCTCGTGCTGCCCAGCACTACAGCATCGTTGAGGACTTAGCTCAGGCTCCGTCAGCTATGTCCGCTCTAGAAGTTCTCCAGAGCTGCCCCCCCCCTAGAGGAAGTCCTTGCTATCAGCCATCGGTGGCATCGACCCGACCAACTTGGATTTGATTACTTTTGATCTCGAGAGCCATGTACTGAGATTGGCTCACCAGATTGCCTTCCTTATCCAGGTCATCACCAATTCTAAAACGATTCATCGTACGGTTATTGATGAAGGCGCTTCAACTTGCATTATTTCTGTTGCTTGTTGGAAGGCTATTGATTCTATGACTTTGAATCAGTCTCCTACAACCTTGGAAGCCTTTGACAGGAGAGAATCTTGCCCTTACGGTATCCTCCAGCGCTTGCCTATTACTTTGGAAGGGAAGACTGTCGAAGTGGAAGTTGAAGTCGTTGATGCTAATGTTACTTACAACCTCCTTTTGGGCCGGAGTTGGACATATGCCATGCGTGCCGTGGCTTCATCTCTATTTCATGTCATTCGTTTCCCTCATCAGGGGAAAATTGTCACGGTAGACCAGCTCTCTTTCTTCGCTTCCTCTTCTGAAGGCAACGTACCTTTTTTGGAGCATACCTCCATTCCATTAGAGAGTGTGGGAGCTGGGCTCTTTAAAGATCCCATCCTCATGGGTGTCTTTTCACTCCCACCTCTGAACGTCGCTTCTGTCAATATGATTTCGGTTCGTTCTGATCCTTGGGTCCTTCCCCCCATTGACCAGATAGAATCATGGGGTGATGAGATTCCTTTGAGTCCTGCCGAGCTCAACTATGTTGAGATTGTTTTTGTATTGTCTCCTCCTTCTAAATCTGCTTCTTTGAGCAGAGCTCTTGACTCGTATGCTCATTCCCCTTGGCTTGGAGACTATGCTTCTACGGATCCTTTAAAGGAAACATTTCCTTATGATGAAGCCATTATAGAGACTATGTCTCTTGAGGAACCCCCTTGGTCCAATCTTCACCATCTTTCCTCATTCCTCCCTACCCATCAGGAAATGCTTGCCTATCTCGAGCGGTTTGCTCGTTGTCTCCCTGGAAAACCCATTCAGACACCCATCCAAGTATATTAAGTATCCTCTGAAGGGAACATGGGAAACATCACACAAACCCAACCGATCGACATCTCTGTTAAACCAGGGATTGTCGAGCATATCTATATTGGAGTAACTTGTACTCCTGAGGAAATTCAGCTTTGTATTGGTCTTTTTCACGAGTTTCGTGATGTCTTTGCTTGGTCTTACGAAGAAATGCCTGGCATCGACCCAAGCATTGTGGTGCATGAGATACCCACGTATCCAGGAGCTAAGCCTGTTCGACAACGTTTACGTCCCGTGCACCCCCGAAAGGCTGCAACCATTAAAGCGGAAGTCGAAAAGCTTCTCAAGGCTGGTTTTATCTACCCCATCCCACTCATAGATTGGGTTTCCAATATCATCCCTATGGATAAAAAGCAGGGTACCATCAAGGTCTGTGTTGATTACCGTGATATTAATCGATCCTGTCCCAAGGATAACTACCCCACACCCTTCATTGACCAGCTCATTGATGAGTGTTCCAGAAGTGAGATATACTCATTTATGGACGGTTTCTCTGGTTATAACCAGATTAATATTGTGCCAATCGATCAACAGAAAACCACCTTTATTTGTCCGTGGTGCACTTTCGCTTCAAAAAAGCTCCCTTTTGGTCTGAAGAACGCGGTGCTACCTTCCAACGCGCGATGTCTTATGCATTCCATGATATTCGACACATCGTGCAACCTTACCTGGATGATCTACTAGCTCATTCAGCTAAGTGTCAAGACCATCTTGCTCATCTCCACGAAATATTTCTCTGCTGTCGACACTACCGTATTCGGCTCAACCCGCATAAGTGTGTCTTCTACGTAGAATCTAGTAGACTTCTTGGGTTCATTGTCTCTCGAGAGGGCATCCATCTAGATCCCCTTAAAGTCGAGGCCATTCTGAATCTTCCCCCCCTGCTTCCTTGCAGCAATTGCAGAGCTTGCAGGGTAAAGCAAATTTTTTACGACGCTTCATTCCGAACTATGCCGAGGTGGCCAAAGGTTTTACACGATTACTAAAGCTAGACACCTCGTTTCGATGGGATTCTACTGCTCAAGATTCCTTCGACCATCTCAAGGATCTCCTTGTTTCCGCTCCTTTGTTGTGTCCTCCTAATTACCATCGTGATTACACTTTGTATCTGGCCACTGCCGATACCACTATTGGCATAGTTCTCGTTCAAGATGACGATGATGGCACTGAACATGTCATTTATTATCTCAGCCGCAATTTATTAGATACATAATCTTGATATGCTTACATCAAGAAGTTGGCATTGGCCGCCGTTTGTGCTGTCCAATGTTTCCGCCATTATATCTTGTTGCACACTACGACAGTGATTTCTGATTTCAACTCAATGACGTACATCTTGTCGTGTCAGCTGCTAGGGGGCAAGTACTCAAAGTGGATTGTTATCCTCCAAGAGTTCGACTTGGAATTCACTACTGCCAAGTCCAAGAAATCTCTTGTTTTCGCTGAATTGTTGTGCTCCTTTCCATCTCTTACTGCGCCCTCTCAGTCAGAGGATCATATTCCAAATGAAACCCTCTTCTTAATCAACACCCTCAATCCCTGGTACGGGGATATCATTGTCTATTTACAGATGTCCTCTTTTCGTACCGAGACATCTAAGGATGCTCGACGACGGGTTCGCCATCAATCCCAACCATATCGCATTGTTGGGGACACCCTGTACTGCCTTGGCATTGATTCTGTTCTCCGTCGATGCTTAACACTCGAGGAAGCTGAGAAATTTTTAAATGACTGCCACTCTGGTGCCTGTGGCGGTCACATGTCCGGATATGATACTACACAGAAAATCCTCCGCGCTGGTTACTTTTGGCCCTCCATCTTTTAGGATTGTATTCTTGCCATCTGCTCTTTGTCACGAGTGCCAAATCTACCAATGGAAGATGCGTGCGCCTCCCGCTCCACTGCACCCCGTTGTTAGCGTCGACCCTTTTGCAAAATGAGGCATTGATTATATGACCTATAACCCTCGCTTGGCTGGGGGGCATGGGTATATCATTGTTTCCGTTGATTACCTCACGAAATGGGCCAAGGCAATGCCCACATTGTCTGAAGACAGTCACACCACGACGTAGTTTTTATTTAATCATGTTATCTCATGGTTTGGAGTCCCTCAAGCCATCATCATTGATCACGGCAAGCATTTCTGTAATCATATGATGTCTGAGCTTACAACCTAGTTGGGCCTACGGCATGATAGCTCGACTCCATACTATCCTCAGGCCAACGGTCAAGTAGAAGTCGTCAACAAGGTTCTAGTTACGATGCTTCAAAGAACCATTGGCATGCATAAATCCAACTGGCACTTGATGTTGTTCTCTGTCTTGTGGGTCTACCGAACCTCTGTGAAGGATGCCACTGGTTTCACTCCTTTCCAATTGGTTTATGGACTAGAGGATACCCTTCCCATCGAGTGTGAGATCCCTTCGTTAAAATTAGCCATCGAATTACTCCCTGACACTACTCCGGTAGAGGAACACCTTCTTTACCTGGAGCGGCTAGACAAGATTTGTCTACTAGCCTCTTTAGCTATTGAAGCACACAAGAAGCGAGTGAAAACTCACTTCGATCGCACTGTTCATCCTCGTTATTTTGTTGAGGGAGATTTAGTCCTGCTCTACGATCAAGCCAATGATAAGCTAGGGGCAGGGAAATTCGAGCCCATGTGGCACATGCCTTACATTGTAAAGAGAGTTTTGCAAAAAGGTGCCTACGAGCTGATTGACTACGAAGGGAATCCCCTAGATAAGCCCCGGAATGGGCTCTACTTGAAAAAATATTATGCATGAATTCCAAGCACTCTATTTTTTGTACATACGTGTGCTTTAGCAAGTGTGTTGTGTGTGCATGTTTTTATGTTTTTGTCTTGGAGTGTCGGCATGATTGCCACTTATTGTGTCCTTTTGCTTCTTGGACAGATGTCTGGTTTGCCTTACGTTGGTTTCGCTGATGGTGCCTCCCGCAGTACACGCAACCTGTCCTCTGCGGCATGGGTGATCTACGATCCTCATGGTGAGCTAGTAGACCTTCAAGGGGTTTGTCTAGGTTGTACCACGAACAATGTTGCTAAGTATAGTGCTGTGATTGAGTTACTAGCTGAGGCGATTAATCTTGGTATTCGAACATTGGTTGTGAACTTGGACTCTCAGCTTGTCGTCCACCAGCTCAATGGGCGATATTCCGTCAGAGACCATCGGATTTTAAGGTTATATGTACGTGTTAAGTTGTTAGAAAGGGATTTTGATTTCATCACATATCAACATATTCCAAGACGATTTAATACGTTAACTGATGCATTAGCCAATTATGTATTGGACAAACATTTGCATAACATGTAATTTAAAATAGCATAAGAAGCATAAAACACAATAAACCATAAGCATATGTGTATATATATATATATATTATATATATATATATATATATTTATATATATATATATATATATATAATATATATATATAATATATATTATATATATATATATATATATATATAATATATATATTATATTTTATCTTAGATATTATATTCTATATCTATATCTATATATATTATATATATATTATAATATATATATATATTATATATATATATATTTATCTTTCCCAAATGTTTCACCAGCGTGCATCATAAAAAAAAATACAGTTTGTCTTAATACATCCGGAGACAACATGTCTCTCAAAAAATATGCGTGAAAATAAAGCCTAGATGTCTAATCCCTATGGTGGTCATGGCAGCATGTCACTGCTCACACTAGGCATCTCAAGAGACGGTGGATGCGATTGGGCACCCCCACCGTGTGTCTCTGGTACGCTAACGGGACATCCACTAGCCGAGCATAATCTGGAATCCCTCGAGCGATACCCTCAAGGTTATGGATAAGTTCTCCCCCCTCGGCACCTTCCTCCTGAGGATCTGCTGCCGGCTGGTCACTCTAGGCCAACGTCTGCATACACATATAATCGTTGATTAGAACAAACATGTATTAACAAAAAAATCATAACAAACAAAATAAAAAAGAGGTCATACCTAGCTCCTCATCCCAATCCTCTCCCTCTGGCAGTGGGAGATCAGGGTCACCTGTGAAGTCAATCCCTGTATACGACCAATCCTCGACCACGATCAGCTGGCAGCGGAGCCACCCAAAAGACTCTGGCCTCCAAGACATTTGCTGGCCTCCCCCCCCTCTAGGCATCAGCGCTGCCCAATGAGCCATTCTTGGCTCTCGAGGCACTGGATCAGGTATGAAGGCCCCTTGGCCCTGAAATATTGGTAACCGTTCGAAAATGAACATCACCAGAATAGAACCATACCCGAACTACTGCAGTTTACCTCGCTTACCTTTAGTAAGATGTCTCTTCATGTTGGTAGTTACCGCTATCGCCCAATCAAAGATAGTCAAATTCAGACACTCTACAGCCAGTATAAGTTGGTTCTTTGTTGCCTCGTGGGGTGCCTGTGTCCCCGTAGCCTGTGTGATGGTAAATAACACCGCTTTGAGTGTTAGATCCTGAATAGTGGCGATATCCACTTTTGAACTTCCAGATCTGAATTGTGCCCATGGGCACACTCGTGCCATCACTTCCCCCATCTTCTCACTAGATGGCCTGCTACCTGTCAATAGGGGCACCGGCCCTCTGCACGACAGTCCTATGATGAAATAGACATCAGATATGTCCAGTTCCAACACTTGGTCTCGTATACGAAACACTTGCTCATGTTCGTCCCAAAGATTGATCAAATACCGTAAGAGCTCCGATTGAGCTCGTAGGTAAGGCGTGAGGAAGTATTTCTTTAGCCCAAAATTCCTAAGGGCTTCCATGCAGTCTTCGTCTGCTATGGAAAATTCATCCACTCTATCATGCTCCCTTTCCTTCCATTGGATCACCATTTTGTTCGTTTCCCTGCAGCCACAAGATCAAAAAACATTAATTAGATCTTTAGTAAACCTAGAAATGGAGTGGAATTGCATTTAAATTGTTAAAATTTGAAAAAAGAGTATGCTCAGCCGTTGGCGCGACTGTTTTTAAAATAGTCATGCCCATGGGCGCGGGCCTTTGGGATAAAAAGGCCCATTGGCACGGGTCCGTGCCCGATACCCACGCCAATGGGCGCAACCCTAGTTTTTCACATTCCCTCCCCATAGGTTGATGGAGCAAGCAAAATGATTTAAAAAATGGACTAAAATGAAGTATGGGAAGGTGCCTCTTACCTGAAATTGACGGCGCTCCAAATAGTCGCACGGATTTGTCGCAATCGTCACCCAAAGATCGCACACCAAAAGCACTACCATCGCTCTCCAATGAGGTAAAAGTAAAAAGTAAATTTAGTTTTTACCATTTTGACATATTTATGGATTTTTAACTCAAAATAGGTTTTTAAAAGTCATTTTTTATGAATATTTTAATATATTTTTGTCGAAAATGGGGTTTTACACTTGTTTTTGTGCAGCGACAGGTTTTTATTCGGCTTAGACGGTGAAACGAGTTGTATTTTACACTTTTTCGGACTCGGTAAATACACGAAAAAGTCATTATGGAGTCATATTTTTGCTCTTTTCTGACTCTCTAAACATGAAAAGAATGTCGAGTTATTCCTCTCGACTCGCTAAAAGTAAAATAGAGGTGGTCGTCTTTAAACTCTTTTCCAACCGTGTAAAGACAAAAAGATCGTTGGGCCCTTGTCATTTTAGGTTCGTTAACGGTTACGAAACGACATGGTTTCGATCGCTTTTTTACTTTTTTGGGTCGAAATCACTAATCATGAAAAGTACTCCTCGATCGTAATGGTCGGGCAGTTCTTTCGAGCATTGTTTTATACTTTTCGGGCTTGAGAGACACAACTTTACGAAAAAGGACACCCCTGGAGTTTACTTTTCTGTTGTCTTTTCAAACTCTCTAAAAATGAAAAGATGCCGAGTTCTTCCTTTGTCAGACTCATTAAAACTTAATGACATTGGATTCCGTCGCAATGACGCTTTACAAGCATATGCTATCCCCGTCAAGCTTGTCATTAAAAATAACCGGGGTACTCGCCAGAAATGGTGGGGAAAATGGAACCAGAATCATGGTCGTGTCGGCAGTATGTCGTTCTTGAACATGGCACTTGTCTGCATTCGTGTCTAGGTGGGGACATCTCATCTCATTTTTCACTTGCCTCCGTGGGTTTGGGTGATCCTGTTTGACCTCTCATCTGCTCGTTGCCTTGTCACCATGACCTCTGATCATTTGATGTCAAATACTGCCGAGTCCACTATCGTGCCACCGATATGTTCATGAGAAGTTGACCTCTGTGAAATAATCAACCTCCCTCTGATAACTCACATAATCCTGATTCACAAAACATATTATCCTCCTCTGTCTGGCGTCGATGATGTGGGAAACACTATGGCCCACCTTTGATCAAGGTCGCTTCCTGTCGACTTCAGCTCATTATCCAGGAAGTTGACTTAGAGACTCCCTTCAGGTGCCTTGGAGCCTGCA
>APFE031745478.1:24020-59868 GCA_000404065.3 Pinus taeda
TTTGTCACTAGAGAGTCTTAGACTCCTAGGGAGGTTAGGTTTGTCCGCAAAAATAACTCTTTCCGCATGACAAGTACCTTGAGGGCCATTGTCATTATTGGTGGTACCTCTCGCATCTGTTAACGGTTTTCATCATTGACTGGTAATCAGACGATGTTCCTGCATGTTCGACTTCGACTCCCATATTCGCATGTTTGAACTTGTACTTTTTTTGGGTCGAGATGGAGCGCAAGACCCTGGATTTTGTCTGTTGGGATCCAGGTTGCGATTTTGTGGATTATTGTGGTTATTACATGACTCATTCACTCGATGGCTACGACCATGCCTGAGTCTCTTAATCGATCCTCATTGGATGGCTGCGTCCATACCTTGGATCTAGATTCTTATGTACTGTGCTATGGATGGCTGCGCCCATACCACGTATATCATGTACTTGAGATATCAGTTGTACTTCTCCACGCAGGTTTTCCAGCGGCCGTGTTTTCGGCTGGAGATGTTCTTGTAAAGCATTTCACCCCTCTCTCTCTCTCGAGCCTCATGCTTTAGGGGCCATCTGTTACACAACAATTTGTCACCGTCCCTGTTACCCCTTCTCCTGCATCTCGGAGGACTCATTCCGAGACCTGTGAGAAGTGACATGACCTGCAAACACTTGCATTACATTCCCCTGATCATGAACTTCATTTTCCCTGAAGACATCTCTTGCAAAAAACCCATTAAAACAGCCCTTTTTCCATTGGTGTGGTTTCACAGTGCAGCACTCGCGCCAATGGGGGAAATCCTCTAAAGAGGGCGCGCCAGTTGGCGCTTTGTCACAGAGTCGCACTCGCACCAGCCATAATGGGTAGTGTTTTTTAACAAACCAACAGCTGAATATTCATCCTAACCAACTCTTGGACTGTATCTATCTTGAGTTGGGTGGTTTGGCTTTGAATCTCCATAGAGGGGAAGTGGTTTGCCACCTCTCATGGAAGCTTCTTTAGTGATAAAGCCAATCCCATGAATATTGTGGATGATTTCAACTCCCCCTTCTGTATCTATAAAAGCTTGTCCATTTTCCTTAGGCAAGCTAGTTCCAGAGATTGAGAATTGTCAAGTTACCAAGACCTTCATGTTGCAAGAGCCTTCTTCATTCCCATAAGGCCAAATCTAAGTAAGGAGATTCTTGTCCAAATAACCAAGGAGAGAGAGGCTTGTTCCCATTCCCAACAAGCTTCGTAAGACATGTGCTGCTGATCACCCAGCCAAAGGAGGATTTGACGTCAGAACTATGGTTGTATTTTTCTTTGTTTATCAATAATAGACGACTATTATTATGGTTCCACTCTTATTGTTCTTTGTAATGATGATGAGTTATATCCTTTCTGACTGATATATAGTTGCATCTATTGGATTTTATGCTTGTGTTTGTGTCGTTCTTTGTATGTGCAGGTGTCCATTCATGGATATCGTGGGGATCGTGATCTGCTGGAGCAAAGGAATGGGAGCGTCAACTCTTCTGCAAGCACTAGCGTTGGGATCTAGGTAGGCCCTCATCATTGGTATTTAATTTGCAATTAGGAACTTGCATGGTAGCGTTGTATGATTGTTGTTAGACCCAATCTGGGCTAGTAGGGATCGCCTCTGTCTGCAGAGGGGATTTACCTCCACAACAAACATCTTTCGCTACAAAATGCATTGAGGTTCTATTTGGAATTCTCCTTTTGGTTCCACCCGCAATACAGAATAGTCAATCACATGATCAACATATTTCACATACTTCTAAAGAAATGACACATGGAAAACATCATGGGCGTTCACTTTCAGAGGCAGTGCAATTTGGTAAGCCACTGGTCCAATTCTCTCAAGGATCTTGATAGGTCCACAATATTGAGGTGCCAAGTTGGCACATGATCCAACCCTCAAGGAGCTCTTCTTGTGCTTGATTTGTAAGTACATATGTTCCTGAACCTAAAACTCCTTAAATTCCTTGTCCTGGTCTGCATAAGTCTTATGCCTATCCTATGTTGCCTTTAGATTCTTCTTGATAACCCACATTTCCTCTTCCATCTCTTACAACATGTATGGTATTATCAATGCCCTGTTCACTGGATCACTCCAACTGATAGAAGTATTACAACTCTGCCCATAACGTGCCTCAAACGGTCTCATCCTCAAAGATTCCTAATACCCATTGTTGTAAGAAAAATTGACCAGTGGTAGATACTCTTCCTACCATCACTATTGATGCATGACGTACATCATCAACATGTCCTAAAAAATCATGTTGACACTCTCTGTCTACCCATATGTCTGTGGATGATAAGATATGTTGAAGGCCAACTTTGTACCCAAACCTGCAAACAAATTCTTCCAAAACCTAGATGAGAACTTGGCATCTCTTTCAGATACAATATTCTTTGGAACGCCATGCAACCTCACTATATCTCTAATGAAGACCTATGCTACCTCAATAGCTAAATTAGCATACTTCACTGGAATGAAGTGCGCTACCTTTGTCAACCTATCAACCATAACCATGATAGAACCATTTTGTCTAGATGTCCTCAGAATACTTGTAATGAAATCCATGGAAATGACTTCCTATTTCCACTTTGGAATGGGTATTGACCACAATAAACCACCTGGATGCTTACACCATGCTTTTACTTACTAAAAATTCAAGCACCTAGCCACAAATTCTTCTACCTCTTTCTTCAAGTTCGGCTAATGTCTTTTGATATTTCGGATGATCTGAATATGAATTAACATGAAATTCCCTCAAGATAATATTCTTGAACTCATTATTGTTCAACACATAGATTATGTCCCTAAATATGACCAAACCATCTATCGTGAGATGATAATCCACATCCTGTTCACCTGCACCATGCTGCTGTAACCTATGCTTAAGATGTTGGTACCTGTCATCCTACTAACCTACCTACAAGACTAGATCATGTAAATCTGTCCCATATGCACTCATAACTACTATGTGATTTAACTGCACTCTCCTTCTAAGAGCATATGCAACACTGTTCTCTTTACCCTTCATGTACCTTATCTATAAGTCAAACTCACTGAGCGTAGCCAACTACCTAGCTTGTCACATTTAGATTAAGGTAGTCAAACAAGTATCTCAAACCACTATGATATCACCTTAAAAGGAACCTCCTTCCAAGAATATGGCATATCCACATCTTCAATGCATGAATGAATGATGCCAACTCAAGATCATGAGTCACATAGTTATGCTTGTGCTCATTCAATTTCCTTGACTCATAACATACATTTGTCCTTCCTGCATCAGAACACCACTAAGTCCTCTCTTGCAAGCATCTATACATTTATCTGGATTTTGTAGGAATTTACAGGGTAAGCTCCTCAGACAGAACACTAAAGGACACATCTCACAAACAGATTACATATCAATACATCAGTATTCTTGATGTGGTTAAAACCCTCAAAGAGGGAAATAGTCCACGGCGGCCAATGTGGCCACTTCAAGAAATTTATTAATAAAAGAATGAAAATTTACATAAGCTTCCCTCATGAACGGTTACCCTACAAATGACCCTCCATGATCTTTAAATAGAGATCATGTACCAATCGGGTGCTAAGCCATAGATCAAGTGTTAGTAATACTGAGGAGAGAATGAACCTTTGGATCACTACATATTGTGACCGTCAAATTGTAAGTTACAAAATTACATAGTAAAGAAACACACTTTACCTAACTCTACACTAGCCCAAGTTATATTTAACTATTTCCGTTGTGTCAGAATCTCCTAACATCCCCCATTAAGAACAACTTGGGATAGGATTGAAGGATGTATAAATATGACACAATAGGAGAAGGAAGGAGGAATTAGAGCTTATCCCCCCTTAGTGACAACTTCTTGAACTCCAACCATAAATCGAAGTTTAGTAAACTTTTCCTCTGTGAGAGCCTTTGTAAAGATGTCTGCAACTTGATCATCTGTTGAAAAATATTGCACTTCAAGAATATGGTCATGAATGAGATTTCTGATGAAGTGCATGTGTAGTTCAATGTGTTTGCTGCGTTGATGTTGGACTGGATCTTTGCATAGTTGAATGGCACTTTGATTATCACACCAAAGTGTAGTTGGTTGCTGTTGCTGAAATCCAAACTCTGACAAGAACTGACGAAGCCACAAGGCTTCCTTACTAGCTTCTACGGCACCACGATACTCTGCTTCTGTTGAAGAAAGAGAAATGCACTTTGTTTCTTGCAAGCCCATGTAATAGGTACTGAACCAAGAGTGAACACATAACCTACACTAGACTTCTGATCATCAAGGTCACCAGCCCAATCAGAATCAATGAAACCAACCAATAGAGGAGATTCTTTTGCATTGTAATGAATCCAAAATTGAATTGTACCTCGAACATAACGAAGTATTCTTTTAGCTGATTTCCAATGCCTTTCATGTGGTTTTTTCATAAACTAAGAAATAATAAGGCCAACAACAAAGGAAAGGTCAGGACAAGTATGGGTCAGATACAAAAATTTTCCTACAAGTTGACGGTATAAGGTAGCATCAACTTCAGGGGAATTACAAGTGACTAAAAGTTTGGCTCCAGAATAAAAGGGAGAAGGGGTTGGCTTACAGTCTTCTATGTGAAAATGGCGTAGAAGATCACAGACATGCTTGGACTAAGAAAGGGAAATACCTTCCTTGGATTGCAAGACTTGAAGACTAAGAAAATAATGCTAGTGTCCTAAGTCTTTCATTTCAAACTTCTTTTTAAGGTTGGACTTCACATGGTTTATAAGGTTGGGATCACTACTAATAAGGATAACATCATCAACATAAAGAATAAGAATGATAAGAGACTTGCCCACTTTCTTGGTGTAGACAATATTGTTAGAATGACACCTAGAAAATCCAGTTTCTAAAAGAAAGCTATGCATTTTGGCATACCAAGCCTGAGGGGCTTGCTTGAGACCATAAAGGGATTTCTTAAGCCGACATACAAGGTTGGAGTCTATATGTGTAAAGCCAGTAGGTTGTTCCATATAGATTTCTTCATGCAAGTCCCCATGCAAGAAGGCAGATTTAACATCCATATGATGGACTTCCCATTTGAAAGAGGCAGCAAGGGAAAGAACAAGGTGGATATAGTTCATTTTGGCAACAAGGGAGAATGTTTCAGTATAGTAAACGCCTTCAACTTGTGAAAAACCCTTAACAACAAGGTGAGCTTTATGTTTATCAACTTTTCCATCTGGTCCATACTTGGTTCTGTAAACCCATTTGCATCTAACAAGTTTTCATCCCTTTGGAAGAGGAACAAGATCCCATGTATTATTTGTCAATAATGAACGATATTCTTCATTCGTAGCTACATCCCAATCTGGATGGCCTGAAGCTTATACAAAGGTGTTAGGATCGTAATTCGTTGAATCTTGAGCCAGTAAATAAGAGGCTCTATCAAAATGAGAACGTGTACCTCACTGATCTATAGGATCACCGGTAAGAGCACATGCTGCATCTTGAGTAGTACGAACCCATTTTGGAATCTGAGGAGCTGAAGAAGGATCCTGAGAAGGTGGGGGAGGATTGTCATCCTTGCTGTCATCATTTGAAGAAAAAATATTTTCAGAAGTAGAAGGGATAAAGAGAGTTGGCACATCCGCCGAACTAGGCTCATAGGAGGATATATTTTCAGTAAACTTTACATCTCTTCTAATGATAACATTTTTGGACTTAAGTGGAATAAGTCTATATCCTTTCACATATTTAGAAGATCCAACAAAAATACATTTTTCACTCTTAGGTTCCAAAGATTTATGTTTCTCATCTGGAATATGGGCCCATGCTTCACTTCCAAAAACATGAGAGTGACTTACATCTATTTTAATTGAGCTCCATGCTTCTTCTAGAGTGATATTCTTTAAAACCTTAGTAGGAGTGTGATTTACTATGTAATTTGCATAGTTAATTCCTTCTGCCCAAGAATTAAGACTAAGTCCTTTAGATTGAAGCATACAATTAGCCATTTCCTTTAAGGTGCAATTCTTCCTTTCAGCTACACCATTTTGTTGTGGAGTATATGGAACAATATGTTGCATTTGAATTCCATTCTCAGTGAAAAAGTTGATGAATTTGTTGTTAACATATTCTCTGACATTATCAGATCTTAGCTTAAGAATTTGATGTCTAGATTGTTTTTCAACAAAGGCCTTAAAGGCCAAGAACATGATAAATACTTCACTCTTGAATTTTAAGAAGTATACCCAAGTGCGTCTGGAGAAATCATCAATGCAAGTTAAGAAATATGTGTAGCCAGAGAATGAAACAAATGGAAGTGGACCACATAAATCACTATGCACAAGTTGTAAAGGGGCTGAGGCTTGCCAAAAGGCACGTTTTTCAAAACTATCCCAATGATTTTTTCCGAGTACACATCTGGAACAAACACTATCTCTGTAAGATACCATTAGAAGACCTGTCACCATATTTTCTTTAAATAGATTCTGAAGGGAGCGATAGTTTAAGTGACCAAATTGCTCATGCCAAAGTTTGCTCACTTCATCATTATGAGCAACAAATACTGAGGAAGATTTGATGAACCAAAAGTTGTTAAACTTAACAACCTGTAAATCACCAGTATCCCAGTACCTAAATCGTCTAGGATCCTTATGTCTTAATTACAACATCGTAAGTGAAAATTCATGATTTACCTCACCTGAATAGTTATCTGATATACAGATATAGGTTGCAGATAAGGTTGAACACATAATGCATCATTATTGACCAGTCTAGATGAACAGTTCCAGTCCCTACAACACTAAGATATCTATCATCACCAACATATATATTTTTGGTGTTACAATCATTTAAAGAAGAAAACATGGCATTGATTTTGGCCATCTGATAAAAAGCTCTAGAATCAATGAGCCACTCATGAGGATGAGAAGAAGAAGATAGGTTTAGTGCATAATCCCCCCCATCCCCATACCATATAGGAATTTACAGGGTAAGTTCCTTAGACAGAACACCGAAGGACACCGCTCAGAAACAGATTACAAATCAATACACCAATATTCTTGACGTGGTTAAAACCCTCAAAGAGGGAAACAGTGCATGGCCTGAGCCAATGCGGCCACTTCAGGAAATTTATTAATAAAATAATGAAAATTTACATAAGCTTCTCTCATGAACGGTTACCCTACAAATGACCCTCCATGGTTTGTAAATAGAGATCATGGACCAATCGGGTGTTAAGCCATGGATCAAGTGTCAGTAATACTGAGGAGAGAATGAACCGTCGGATCACTACATATCGTGACCGTTGGATTGCAAGTTACAAAAATACATAGTAAAGAAACACACTTTACCTAACTCTACACTAGACCAATTTATACTTAACTATTTCCTATGTGTCGGAATATCCTAATAGATTTTTCAATCTTTAGGACTGGAGCATTTTTAAGCAATTTCTTGAACTGCTCAAAACTAGTTGCACATTCCTCTATCCATTCAAATTTATTTTCTTTTCATTGCAAGGATGTAATTGGTTAGGCGATTTGTGATAATTTCATGATGAAGATCTTGTAATAACTTTCTAACCCCATGAATTATTTGACCTCATCCACATTCCTAGAAGCTTCCCGTTCCATCATAGATTTAAGATTTTTGGGGTCCATTGCTATGTCTTCCTTATAAACCACATGCCCTAAGTAATGAACTTTTGTCTATAAGAAACTAAACTTGCTAATCTTGGCATACAACTGATGCTCGTTCAACAATCTTAACACTAATATTGAATGTTCTGCATGCTCTTCCTCATTCTTAGAATATATCAATATATCATCAATGAATACAATCACATACTGGTATGGATAGGGATGAAACACACTATTCATCAAACACATGAAAGTAGTTGAAGTATTAGTGAAACCAAAAGGAACCAAAACAAACTCACAATGCACATACCTAGTCTTAAAAGGAGTCTTATAGATGTCCTCTTCTTTGATGCACACCTGATGATATCCTGATCTCAAATCAATCATCGAGAACATGGTTGATCCCTTCAATTGATCGAACAAGTAATCAATCCTCGACAAAGGGTACCTGTTCTTAATCGTCACCTTGTTTATCTACCTATAGTCAATGTATAACTGAAGAGTACCATCATTCTTCTTCAAAAACAACACTGGTTCACCCTAAGGTGACACACTTGGCCTAATGTATCCCTTATCAAGCATTTCCTTAAACTACAACTTAAATTCCACCAACTCTGGAGTGCTCATCCTGTACAGTGCCTTAGGTATTGATGCTTCTCCTGGCATCAACTCAATCAAAAAGTCCACTTCCCTATGGGGTAGTAACTTTGAGATATCTACTGGGAATACATCTTGCAACTACTACAACATAATGTACCTCTTTAATACATTCACGTCCTTAACATCCTTACCTTTGTCACTGGAAATATGAACTATAAATAATACACACCCTTTCCTACTACTAGGCTTGCCTTGCATAGCTGTAACCATTCTCACTAATGTAGGCTTCTTCTTACCATGCAAAGTCATCTTCTCCCCATCATTGTCCAAGCACTCAATAGCCTTATCATAACAATCTACCTTATTTTTGTGAATGTATAACCAATCCATACCTAACGAAATACTTATGATCCCAACAGAAGCACATTTAGATATGTTGTTGTAGACATATCATTTAGTTCAAGTGCACAAGCTCTTATCCAATGATGAACTCTCTTCTTAGTACCAATAGCTCCAACCAATACTTTTCATGCACTTCTTTATTCAAACCAACCTTATCCACCATGTTAGGACTGATATAACTATAGTTATATCCAAGGTCAATCAAAATAGAAACAACTTTATCACTAAGCTTGCCTTCCATCTCAATAATAGATGCATGATGATCAACCTGCCTATTGTCCAAAGATGCATAAATATGAGGAATACTTTGTCCAAGATATCCCACTTTTTGTGCCTCTTGAACACTGTAGATATGCAGCCTACCACCCTGATGTTGTGGACAATCTCTCCTGTGATGCTCTCCACCACAATTCCAACACTATAAAGGCTTCTTGCCATCACCCTTGTTATGCTCCTTAGACTGAAATCCATGCCCTCCATCAGTTGAAATGAAATTCTTGTGTAGCACTGCATTCTCCTTTTTTACTTGTGTCATGTAGTCTTCCTCGCCTCTTATCCCACTTTCCCTTGGTCTTGTTGTTATCTTTCTAATCATGTTTAGATTCAATCTTATGCTTTGATTTCTCATAACAGTGTTTCAACTTTCTGATGGCTTCCTCCAACAATATAAGCTCATCAAACTCAATCCTATCATTGATTGACATTGATAACCCACTAATGAATCTCTGAATCATTGCTTTCTCCTTCTTAAGATAAGGCACATATCTTAACACATCTAAGAATCTACTAGTATACTCCTCATTCGTCATAGATCCCTTCTTCAACTCATATAAATCCTTTTCCCTATCATCATAGTATATTTCAGATAGATACTTCTTCTTGAAAAGTCTCTCAAACTCACTCTAAGTCAGATCTTCTTCTCGAATTCCTCTGACATTCTTCACATCTTCCCACTGAATGTCATATTTCCCTTTATGATTGAAATTAGCTATTATGGCTTTCATGTTCCCTGAGTAATCATGCAACCTAAATAACTTATTCATCCTAAGAAACCAAAATTTTGCAACTTGTGACTTCTTCATTTCTCCATCAAATGTAGGAGGCTTCACTTTCTTGAACTCCTTTGGAAAGTATTGTTTCTTACTCCTCCTATATGGATGGTAACAATGATAACCATGCCGTCTCTTTGTACCAGAACTAGGATATAACCTATGATCACTACTCCTCTAGTTAGGTGTATCTATAAGTCTGCTATCTCTCATTGTATCCACTCTATCCAACTTGTTTCTTGATCGAGACCTGTTGCCATGTGCCCCATTATCCTTTCCTCCTTTCCATGACTATCCCTTAGTGGTCTCCGGCTTTGGAAATGTGATAAACTCTGAAGTATCATTACATTAACCTCTACTTTCTTCTCATGTTCCCCAACAAGTATTTCATGTGACTGAATGATATTGTTATTATCTATCTTGCAACTTCTAATCTCTACTTTCAAACTTCTCAATGTATCTTCTTTTTCAGGGGAGTACTCATCACCATGTGGTTCATATGATATGTAGGGTGAGTCACGTGAAATATAATCCACCATTTTTCTTGTCATCTTTTACGCTCCACTTCTTGCAAACATACCATGTCATATAACCAAATAAAAACATAATCAAACATACCTCAGTGAAGTTCAAGGGAGGTTATCTTATCTGCAAAAATTATTCCAGATTAGCAAAACATATCTATATATATAATGAAAACAATGTATCAATCATCTCAACATCAACTTCGTCAACCTCTATATGACAATAAAACTACGAAAATGACCATCACAATGCATGCATAACAAACACATTGACACAAACATGCATGCATGACAAACATATTTCGCCCATCTAGTCCAAGTGTTGAACCTGAGAGCTCTTATACCATTTTATAACCACCCCTCCCACATTTACCCACTTTCACCGAACTTTCAGGGTAAACATGAGAGGAGGAGCTACTATTACATGAACCGACCTCCTAGTTTATATTAAGGAAGTGAGGCCAACCACAGAAGATTAACTGACATGTCATAACATTCTACAGGGGATACATGACACTTAGAGGTTGAGTAACCACCCCAGGTGGCCAAAACCTGAGTTGGAAATCCTTTTCTCTTACCTGGGTCCTCAACCACTCCCACCGCAAGGCATCCATATGGTTGGGAGCCTCCAATGATCCAGGTGGATATTGGTGGCCACTTGCCAAGTCCACTTGGATCCTTGCCATTGTTTCTTTTAGCTTTTTAGTTTCCTTAATTGTAGCCCAATTTAGTATTTTTAGCAGTTTTTTGGGTCTTGAACTTCCAAAGCCGTTTTGAAGCCCTAAACGACGTTTTTTGGGAGAACTAGGAGCAACATTGATCCATGGGCAGATGTTGCTCTTCCCAAAGTTGTAGTTATCAGATAGATCTTTCTAGCGAGATATTGTGCGCGTCAAACAAAGATCGTATGCCAAAGTTACGACCTTGGGAAGTTGATGTAGCAATTTACCCAAACGGGGCCCACAGTTTGGAGTTTCATCTTCTAGGGTTAGGTTTTGGGATGTTAAGGGCTTTCCATTGTTTCTCAATAATAAATAGGCCTCCGAGCCTCATTGTAACATAGTTCAGAGGCATGTAGTTGCCACATCCCTTCTCAGAGATAAGCTACCATCGCCCTAGCTAGTTTATTTCCAATTCTATTTGTAAGCATATTTTAGTATTTTACATTAATGAAATGAAGTATTATTTCCATTGCATCTTTGTGTTTATGGTTATCTCTGTAACTTTTTGCATTCTTGTTTAAATCCGGATCATATAACCACATGCAAAATCCTACATCCATGTAGTTGCAACCCAAATTTTTCAGTTAGGAGCATGCAGTCCCAAGATCTGAGCCTAGATTCTAGGTAAGTCTCTAGACCATTGCCCAAAACTCCCAATAACTTCTTAGAATCTATAATGGAATGAAAAAAATGCTATACATACAAGTTTGAAGGTATAATTTGCCTTAGAATTCCTATAACATGACAGGCACTTCGTTAAAGATAATGCAAACAAGTAAGCTACAGGTCATGAATTCATATCTGATTCGAAAATAGAAGATTGACTATTTGCTAAATTTCACCAAATATTAACTAAGGTTTATTATATGTGAATGAATGAGAGAAATTAATATTTTTATGTGCCTTTAAACATAAACTTGAAATCTGAAAATGAGCATGAACAACAGAAAGAAAAGAAGCAAACACATAAAGCTTGGATGACGAAGTTTGTCCCTCTTGGACTACATCTCCAGGTCCATTTCCAAGTGGGCATCCATTGTATTAGGCATGCTAGAAAATTCTCTTTACATAAAAATTATCCATTATGAATTGTGAACGTAGGTACCAATGGCTACTTGTAGAATGAAGGCCTCGACCTCTGATCTCGAACACAACTTTTCGTTCTAAAAAAAGCCCAAGGATGGCCAAGATATGCCCAAAAAAGAATTTACAGGCACAAATAATACTCAGTTCTGAAACTAACGTTACAAATTCCTGGCCTTGGTGCAGTGGTATTACATTTTATATAACCCATCGGAGGTCTTGAGATTAAAACCACGGGCCTCCCAGGAATCGCATTGCAAACTTGGCATTACATTACCACTCAATGCATATGAAATACATATATGAAAGAGGGTTTAGTTATAAACAAAACCCATTTTAACATATATTTTCAAACCGCATTTTTATACTGGAGTGACGACCCCCCATGGCCATGGCATATAGTTATACATTAAAGTTTTGGCAGATATGTATACCCGATAGTCTAAGGATCCGCAGATCTGTGGCTTGGTTATATAACAAATGTTTTTCGACATGGTCACATGTATTTGATACATTGACAGTGAGGGTTGACTGCACCAGTTTTAGAAGATTGTTTGGAGTGGCATTAACTCATTGCTAATTTAACCATGGGGTTGGCGGACCGCCATGGTGGTTGCACTAACCCTTCCCACCATATATAATTGAACTTGTATTCAAATAAAAATTATCGCCACTGTATAATCAAAGCACGAGCATGGTGCAACGGTAACATTTTGTGATGTTATAATGGAGGTCGTGAGTTCGACCCTCGAATCTACCCATCTGACTTGCGTGTTGACTTTAACCTCCCCTGCATTGACTTTGACCTCCATGTTTCATGATGTGAAACTACCACTTGGCTTGCAAAGGCCCATTTTTTTTCTTTTTTTTCTTGTTTGAGAATAACTTCATAATGCATTTTCTCCCTCATACATAGGCTATTTTTAGAACCGAATATACTGTCGGAATCAACTCGACGAGATCTTTGACTTGGTGCTAGTTTTGAAAGCATCTGACACTATAAAATTATAAGCATTTTGAGGATCCTCCTGGATCAATATCTGATCATAAAAGTTTGATATTAATCTGAGAATCACCGAGAAGCCCCTATGCCCTCTCCTCATAGCTGCAACACCACTGATTAGTCCATACATCGATGACTTATTAATAGCTAGACATTTCATGATGAGAGCCATATAAGATACACATCATATGAAAAACATATAACCATAAAATAACCAACATAGAAACCATGGCCACTCAGCCATAATATCATCATGTTTCCAATAAATCTACATGAATCATAATTTATAATAAATCTTATTTACATAAGGAAATACCAACCAACTCAGGGAATTCCACATATTACCCAACCATAGATGGGGCTGAACCAAATCTCTCTTTCAGCCAATCACCCCCACGCCATATTCCAAGTGTGAATGTGGAATTTCATGGAATAAATGAAACAAAACCAAACCAAGGCTTCCAGAGGAAAAACCACTGATGAGCCTAGGTATTGCAACAAGAATGCTGCAACTCCTAGGGCTACCAGCTTTACTTATCAAACTGGGGTTCATACAAACTTGGAGGTGACAGTGCTATATGCACAAGTAAAAGTGAAGGTAATGCCTATTTTCACTCCTCATTTGGCAAGAGACCCCAGGGGTTCCAAGCCAGACTTCTATAGGGTCAGAAGAAGCTTAACTCTTTGATGGAAGAAGAGAAAATCTATCCTAAGGGAGAGCTGCTTCTACTGCAGTATTGAAGAAAACAACATGAAATGCTAAACCATACCATAACCTAACTAACCATCCAAACAACTATGCTAAGAAGAATTGCTAAATTAACACTAGTCTAATGCTAATTATCTAAGTTGCAAAAGTAAAGAGCATCAAAACTATCATAAGGTGTAACCAAAGAACTAAACTAACTCGGCTTTCAAGCGGAAGAGTAGTCAGAGGACGAAATCAGTGAAAGGAGGTTGTGAGGGAGCAACAATGCATAAGAACCATTGGATCAGTCGGGTGAAAGGAAAATGAATGGCGAAGATCAGATTGCAGGAGGTTACGTAGATAGATGGGCGAACAAGGTTAATGAATGAGATGAATGGTGGAGATTGTATCGCGAAGGCTTAAGTAAATGGATGGATGAACAAGGTAACAAAGCAGATGAATGGCCGAGATCTAATTGTGAAAATTTTAATTGAATGGATGGATGAAACGAGAGATGAATGGCCGAGATCCAATCGTGATGGATTAAGTGAGTGGATGGACGAATGAGGTTAAAAGAGTGATGAATGACTGAGATCTTATTGCGCGGATGAAGTCAAGAGATGGACAATGGAGATCGAAACGCGGGAAAAAGAAATGTGTGGAAATGATGGAGCAGGTTTCTACAGTGGTAAGCAGTTTCTCGCGTGCCCTCAAGGTTATAAGCTGTGTTTTAAAATTTTATGCGATTAGCCTAACTGCAAGACACATAGCACGATAAAACCAATTTTCTTGCATGCTCTCGGGTGGATAACGATTGTGCACTAATCCACACAAGATTGCGCGATAGCCGTTGGATCAGGCAGGGTTGATTAATGGTGGAGATTGACCAAGCTAGTTGGTGATCGGGTGAAGCAATAGCCATCAGATCAAGTGAGGCAGATTGACGGTGGGGATTTAAAGTGCCTAAAGTGATCATGTGACATGATAACCATCGGATCAGACGAGGAAGATCAATGATGGGGACTTAAAGTGCATAAAGTAAGTGGAAGACTTCATGCGAGGCAATAGTTAGAGGAAATAATGAATCAGACTGTGATTGTGAAGGTTTGTTCTGGATTGGAAGGCGAGGGAGTGATGCCTAAAGAACGTACTGAAGGAGGTTTCAAAGGGAAAATGACAGAAAAACACAGTGAGGTGAATGAGTAATTGAATCAAATGAAAAACTCCATAGATCATGTGAGAACCATAAACCTGTGTTTTTGGGGCTGCTGAAGGGTACCTTCCTCAAGTCATGGTCCCAGAGGGAGGAGATGAAGCCGAGACACCTGTGCACAACCTAATAGTGATTTTTTTCCTCTAACTAACATGTGAACTGAAAGAAGGCATAAATGGAAGTAAACTGAAGCAAATGCAGCTACTGAAGCAACTGAATAGAAAATCCATGAATCATCTGCGCTATATCATTGTAATGGAAATGCAACTATTTAAACAAAATAAATAGAAAACCATGAATCTACTTAAGCAAATGAACAGAAACAAGAAGCTATGCTACCTAAACAAATGAACAATGAAAACTAGGAAACTATGCTAGCATATATGTATAGTAAATAGGAGCTTTGGCTGCTTGGGTTGTGCCCTAACCCAAGAGCTTCAACCCTCGAATTTAACTCAGAGCTGGCTTAAACATAGCTCATTCTTATTATTAAAACAATGGATTACAGAGAAAACTATCACACGTCTTTGCAGCTCAGAAATAAAACAGTGTTTTACAATAGAAGTTTGAATCCTATTGAATTCCTAAGCCTCTCTACCTATACATCTGATAAATTGGTTTCTGTCCCTTTCACTTGCTCAATTGTCTTCTAGTCTTCAAAGTGATGGTTGTTTGCACTCCGATGATGGAGGAATATTTGAATGGAGGGGTAGTAAATGAGGAGGATTTACCTCCCATAATTACTCTCCCTTGTCCCATTCGAGTTTTGACCAAGGTCTTTGCCATAGTTCCTTGCTTTTATCCTTTATTCTTGCATTACATGCACTTTAGACCACAAAGCCAAATATCCAAATCTAACTCATTTCATAAACAGAATATAATCAAAAGTATGCAATAAGTTGTGAGAATAGTTGGTTTGACTAAGCTAGGAGGTGAATTAAGGCCAATTAAGGCCCATATAATTACTCAATGATGAGGCTCATCATCTCTCCCTATTGAAAGTGTTGTTAATCCTCTGATCAACTTAGTCAATGTCCATGTACTTCATGGCTCTAGTAGCCTCTCTGACATCCCATGCTTCTGCTGTGGTATCTTCTTCTTGTTTATAGAAGCCTGCTTTCCTTTCTACATCTTCGCACTGCCTCTTTTCCTCTTCTTCTTTTCTCCCTTCTAGCATTCCTTGGAGTAGTGGTGGACTGAGTTTGAGGCCTATCCAATTGACCTTCAACCTTTTGTATTGATGTCCTGTTGAGTGCCTCTCTCAACCTTTGGGGGAGTGATGTTATGTGATCTTAAAGCTATGTGGTAGTGTGTTCCATCTCCTTTAGCAGGCTTGCATATTATCATCTCTTAGCAATCTAAGCATATCATCAAAATGTGAAATTTCTTGCTCTTGGGTAGCAAGATATCTAGGTGCTAGCTGAGGATCATTTGCAATTAGATTATGGGTGCTGATTATGGCCATTGGGATTTGATTGTGCAGCTCTAATGAAAAAAATGTTCATTTTTCTCTCTGGCCAATATTATTTTCATCTTTATAGCCCTTGACTTCTCATGGTTAATTGATGATGTCAAAGCCATTAATTATAGATCTCCTACCTCTTCATTAGGATCCCCAATATTCATGTCTGTGAGGGCCATGTTATGCAAGTAAAACTCAACCATTTTGGCCCTATCCTTTAGCACACTTTGATCGTAAAGATCAATAAATTGTCCACAGTCCTGAAATGGCATGGTGCTCCTTTGTGCTAGTTTTTTAATCTAAAATTGCAGCCATTGTTCTCTGAGGTAAAGAGCATAGGATTTAGCTGGAATCCTACATTGGATGGCCTCCAAGGAGAGGCTGGCCATACATACTAGCTGGTTTTCCTTTTCCTGCAGCTATCCTATCTGTTTTTCTTATCTTCTTCCTTTTGTTGTTCTTTCTCATATCCATCAGTTTCTTCCTTTGTTTCAACATCATTTTCCTTGTGTTCTATTTTAGCATCATCCTCCTTGTGTTTCAGCATGTTCCTCTGTATTAGTTTCTTCTTCATTCATTCATCCCAACTAGCTCTATATCTTCTTCTTGTTTTGCCTCCTCCTCACTGACCAAAGGACTGACATCATAGATGAGGGTTTTGATGTCATCCTCTACTAGTAAGTCTCTGAAGACTGACCATTTTATAGGGATCCTGAGGTTTTGGAGGGCATCCTTAATGAGGATCTTGATCAAACCATAGTGAGCCAACTGTTGGGAATTCCCTTTCTTTACTTTGTTGTTGGAGTCTATGAGTGATTGCATCAAGAAATAGGGTATGCTGAGTCTTTGGTGAACTGGTCTTGCTACCCAAAATATTAATTCTTCAAGCATTCTCAAATGGTTTCCATAACAATACTGTATCTATGGACTCTTGCATTCTCTTTTGACTTATTAAAGAATTTTATTTTTGCCACCTTTTCACTTATAAATCAACTACCTCTTAACCTTTACAATTTTTTATCAAATGATGCATATAAGTGAGTGAGTGGGATACTTACCTATGGTCTTGATGCCATGTTGTAGTTGTGGAGCTCTTGGATTTGATGTTGCTACTGCTGTGGAGCTTTTGGATTTGATGCTGCTGCTACTGTGGAGCTCCTGGATTACCACTTGGAAATGTTTGGTGCTCCCTTAGAATTTCTTGATCATGTTGCTGGATGGTGCTATGATGATGTTGTAATGAAAGGATAGAGGGAGTAGGAGTGTGTGTGAATGCAGGGATGATGGTAATGGTTGAGGTGATTCTATAGAAAACACAATCTTCACCTGAATTGAAGAAATGAAGTGAAAAACAATGGAATTGATGGAGGGATGCATGGTAAGGAGTGGAGAAGATGAATATATGTGAGGAAGGGTTCCCTTTGGATCTTCTCTTTGCTCCTTGGTTGTCTTTTTCACCCACCTGCAAATAACAATTATGTTTTTTTTTTATTATTATTATATTGAAAAAAAAACACCTAGGCTGCCTCGGAGAGGTTTTCACCCTAGATATTTGCCCTGGGCACCTCAAGGAAGGTTTTCACCCAGAGATCTTCTTACTCTTTTCATTTTTCTCATCCTTGGGCCACCTCATGAGGTTTTCAACCCAAAGATGGGACTCAGGTGCCTCATGGAGGTTTTCACCTGAATCCTTATTTTTTTTTTTCCTTTTCTGTGTCCTGATAAGGGGGGAGCTGGAACTTACTCCACCATCATCACTATCTTATTGATATTGTCTATGAACTCTTGCATTGATAAAAGCCTCTTGTACATTTTCAATAAGTGTCCATTAACTAGCAATGGAATGGCTTCCTCATCAATAGTTCTTATTTGCACTGAACCATTGCCTTGGCATCTTTCCACCACATAAGGTCCAAGCCATCTTGTCCTTAGCTTGCCCTTGAAGTCTTTAAACCCAGAATCATATAACAATGCCCAGTATCCCTCTTGAAATTTCTTCTCCTTGATGTGCTTGTCATGCCAGATCTTCCTCTGAAGCTGAACTATTTCTGTATGTAATAGGGTCTACATTTTGAATTCATCTAAGCCATTGAAATGTAACAATCTTTCTTTCTGTGCATGGTTGAGATCGAAATATAGTTGGCCTACCATCCTCAATGTGTTATATTCATCCTCAATGGACAGTAAATCCTTTTTCCCATAAACTAGCTCATAGGGTGTAAACCCAGTGGTGGTCTTCCATGTGGTATTATAGGCCCAGGTGGCCTCGAATAGTCTCTCTGCCCAATCCTTTCTACTGCTACTCACTACCTTGGTTAAGATGTTATCCAGTGCCCTATTGGTCACCTCCACTTGCCCATTAGCTTGTGGATGATAGGGAGTGGAGGTCCTATGCTTGATATTGTGATGGTTGAGCAATTATTCAATCACGTTGGAGGTAAACTGGCTGCCTTGGTCTGTGACTAACTCTTTAGGGTACCCAAATTTGTAGAATATATTATCCCTTAGGAACTCAGCCACCTTCCCTTCTGTTGCTTCCTTAATTGCCTTGGTTTTAGCCCACTTAGTCAAATAATTAGTGCACACAATGATGTGCTATTTTTGCTTTGAAGGAAGGTTAATAGGCCCAATGAAGTCCATGCCCCACTTGTCAAATGGGTTGAAAGTCACTTGAGGTTGTAGGGGCATTTCATCTCTTGGAGTAGACTTTTCCATCCTCTAGCACAGATAACATTGATTAATATACTTTTCCACATCCTGATGAAGAGTAGGCCAATAATAGGCTACTTGCAACACTTTGAATGATATCCTCTTTGCTGCAAAGTGGTTTCCACAAGGCCCATCATGACAGGTCAGAAGGATGTCAAATACTTCCTCTTCCCTTACACACCTTCTTAAGATTTGATCTGGGCCAAGTTTGAATAGATTGCCCCCAATCCAGGTGAAGGGGGCGCTCTTTCTGATTATCTTGTTCGTTTCTTTTGAGGGAAAGTTTGGTGGGAACTGTGATGATACCAGATAGTTTTCTATATCAGCAAACCATGGGGAGAGAACTGAAATAGAAAAAAAAAACTTCATCTGGTAACTAGTCATCCACCATTCCTTCTTCACATGTAGGCAGATTCATCCTAGATAGAAATTCAGCAACAACATTTTCCTTACTAGACTTATCAAAAAAAGTTATATCAAACTACTGTAATAAAAAAAACCATCTTATGATTCTAGCATTCACATTTGGTTTATTCATTAAATATTTGATTATAGCATGATCAATATGCACAAATGTTTGATAGCCTGTAATGTAATGCCTAAATTTGTTCAATTAATGCACAACAACCAGGAGTTCCTTTTTGGTCACAGTATAGTTTAGCTCAACCTTTGATAAGTTCTTACTGATAAAACAGATGGCATAGGGAAATTTCTCCTCTTCCTAACCTAAGGTTGCTCCTATGACTTTGTGTGAGGTATCAACATGAATATGAAAAGGGATGGCTTAGTTTGGGCCTCTAAGGATTGGTGCAGTGGTTAACTTACCCTTTAGAATGTCTAAGGCCTCTTGATAGCTCTTTAACCATATAAACTCAGAATCTTTGGCCAAAAATGCAAACAAAGGATAGGCCAACTTGCTGAAGTCCTTTATGAACCTTCGGTAGTATCCAACTAACCCTAAGAAACTCCTAACATCTCTTTGCTTTTGTGGAGGTGGGACCCTTTGGATGATTGTTATTTTGTTTGGGTCCACCTGTAGTCCTTGTTGAGATATTGAATGACCTAGCACAGTCCCTTTAGTCATTAAGAATTCAAATTTTTCTAGACTGAGAGACAGATTCATTTCAATTCATTTGTGTAATACGCTGCCTAAGTTAGTCAGGGCTTCTTGAAAATCACAACCATAAGGTGTAAAGTCATCCATATAGATTTCCACTCCATCATGTACTAATTCAACAAAAACACTTAAGACTTCTCTCTGGAAAGTGGCAGGAGCATTGCATAGGCCAAAAGGAAGGACCCTATAGGAAACATTACCCCAAGGACAGGTGAATGTGGTTTTATCTGTGCAAATTTGGATTTGGTTGTACCCACTAAATCCATCTAGGAAAGAAAAGAACTTCTTCCTTTCCAGGCCATCTAGAACTTGGTCAATGAAGGGTAGGGGAAAATGATCCTTCTTTGTGGCTTTGTTTAACTCCCTATAATCAACACAAATCCTCCACTTACCATTTTTCTTGGGAACTAACACTAAAGGAGAGACCCACCCATTGTCTGAGATAGGGTAAATGAATCACGCATCTAGTAGTTTTTGCAGTTCTTCTTTGACTATGTCTTTAAGAGTTGGATTCATCCTCCTTTGAGGTTGCCTAACTGGCTTGCAACCTTCTTTGATGTATATGTGGTGAGTACACACTGAGGGGTACACTCCCTTCATTTCCTTGTAACTCCAAGATAAGGCTTCTAGGTGTTCTCTCAACATGTTGCATAGCTTTTCCTCTTCTAAAGCAGAAAGAGATGGGTTAATTTTCAAAGTTCTCCCTAGGCCATATTCTATGGTTTTGACACAGTGTGGGTTGGAATTGGCCAAGAATAAGTAAATTGGATGATTTCTTTGGGTTTCTCGTACTTCCTCTTCTAATGGTAATGAACTAGGAGTTGGACTTTAGAGCAGGTGTTCAATTGAGTCATCCTCATCTTATTATCCTCCTCCTATGGTTTCTCCCGAAGCATAAAGTTGGGCAGAATAAACCTCATCTTCTTCCTCCTCCTCTGACCATAAAGGTAAATCATGCTCTAGGGTATATTGGTTAAGAGGGTATATGACTAAATATTTGGACATATGCCCATTCTTGATGGTCATATTCCCATCCCTGCAGCTAATGTAAGCATCAGCTGTGACCAACCATGGTCTTCCAAGGATGAGAGGGTAACTAGTAATATTAGCCTTAGGCTGGAGAACTAGGAAAACTGCAGGGTACTCCTAGGAGTCAATGGAGACCATCACATCCTCCACAATTCCCTCAGGAGTGACTGTGGAACAGTTTGCAAGTTGCAGAACTATTATGGTCTTCCTCAATGACCCTTGGAGGTTGAGCTTGAGCATGGTGTCCTTGGTCATCACATTAATGGCAGCCCCAAGATCTTAGAGTGTGTGGGACAATGGTTCCATTGATGTGCACATCTACTTCAGGGCTTCCAGGGTTCAAATATTTTGGACATATTACCTACCCCAGCATTAAGTCAGACAACTGCCCAATGACATTAATGGTAGGGGAATCCCTTTTTCTTCTTTCCGGATGCTTGAAGCACTTCTCCTTAATCAACTTATTGTAAATGGGAACATCTTTGATTTCCTGGAGAAGGGGGATGTTTACACATAGATTTTTCAATTCTTCCAGAAGTTCAGTTTCTTCTGGGGTAGGATAGAGTGGTTCGGTTAATCGCTCAGGAAAGGGTGGATTTACTTTAAGGTTTCCTTCCTCTCTTTCTTCCTCAACCTCCCTATGTGGAGAGGGAGGTTCATTGTTTGGGAGAATCCTCCTAGATATTAGGTTGATCTCCTGTATTTCTATAGCATAAGCTAGGTATGGTGTCTCTCCACTGTATGCTTGTTGACCTACCTATTGTTTGGGTCTTGATTTGGCTAGGCAAGCATCTGGGGTTGCTTGGGTGGAGTAGAGTGCAGGAGTTGTGGTTGGGTAGGTGGTGGAGGAAATAGGGTTGGAACATTGTTGAATTGGTGCCTCCACCCCTAGTGTGGGGTATTCCACTGATGTTGTGGCTGAACATAAGGTTGAAATGACTAGCTGGTTAGCTGGGAACGATACTAAGATGTATAGGACCAAGGAGGGGATGTAGACTAGGAAGGATGAGCAGGAGGTCCTCAAGAAGGTATAGTTGTGGTTTGTTTGGGATTGTAATATGCATGGGATGACCTTGCATACCCTGCTGGTATGGTCTAGGCCCAAGATGTCTCCTTTGGTTGACGTAGCAAAGATGCTTAGTGACACCTTTAGCTCCTTGATATACAACTTTAAGTCTAGGTAAAGAAGGGCACTTGTCTGTGGAGTGGTTTTCTTCACAGACTGAGCAAATATTAATACAGTTCAATGGACATTCATTCCTAGGATGTCTCTTGGTGCATCTAGGACAAAAGATGGCTAAGGCTCTCTCTACTTCCTCTTGCTTCCTTTTGATGTTCATGGTGCCCAATTGTAAGGCAAGGGTTTGCAGCATATCAATTTTGAAATCTTCAAACATATTTCCAATTTCACATGTTGGCTTGTTGGGGCCTGACCCAGGTACAGAAGTGAGTTAGCCAAACAAATCCTGATACTACCAGCCCTTTCGGCAACAGTCTGTGGTGCGTGACTGAGGTCTCACCTGAGGTAGTATGGGAGGGTGCTGGAACCAGGTTTCCGAACCCTTGGGATGTCTTGATGGGTCTTAGAAGGCTTGTGATCCCACTCTATGCGTTGCAGTACTTCCGCGCTGCTGTTTGTCCAATGCAACTACCTTCGTGTGGCTTAAATGAAGAGCACAAATGTTCTTTACCCTTTAATGTGCTTATTATTATTATAGATCTTGAATTAAATTAAGTGGGCCCAATACTTTCAATTACCATTCAACATAAGCAGACATGCGTGCAATCATAAACTATAAATAAATGCATAAATAGAAATATAGAAATAGATATGTGATGTTCCAAAACCAACTTATCTTTATTAATGCTTTTTCTAGTTACAATCCACTTCCTACCATGCGCACATAGCTACAGGGGTCTGCGCACATAGCCACAGAGCCTCTATTTATTCTACTACCCCAGGCACAGACTTACAGACTTTCTATTACTCATTAAGACTTTTCATCGCTAAAACCTTCCTTTGCATCTTAGAGCTTTTGCTCTATTTATACATTCCCATGGTCCATGGACCATGGGTAGGTCGGCTCACTTTATATTACATTACATTTTTTCAGGGTGGACAACCCTTTGACTTGAATTATTACAATTCGTGCTTTGTGCACTTCATGGAGCCTTTACAATACCATTACCCAAAATTGTGGGCTTTAAGCCCCAAAACTGTTACGCGGGAGATCCATTGCCCAACAGGTCCCTAACACAAGCATCGTGACTCACCCTTGAGTCACCCTGTCGATGTGGCGAGTCGCGCTACCAAGGCTTCGTGGTCCACCATCCTTGTGAGTGGCGCACTACAATCTGTTTCTTTGTCATTACCTCGTGCAACGCTTATTCAAGCTTTTCCTATTGCCCCTACTAATTCGCTTAACTGATGATGCTCATTCTACTCTACTTGGTTAACAAAAAGTGACCACTCATAGGGTTTTAGCTCTAGCTGATCAAATGCGTGAACTTTTTGTGCAAGAGTAGCAAGCTTGTGATCTCTGGTTTAGTATACTCAATGTCTGCTGAAGCTTGTGTTGCATTTTCGCAAGAGAGTTGTTGTTGTCCGTGAGGTGCCAATCTTCACGTTTCGTCGTCGACACGTGGCCCAAAGATGAACCCTTAAATGGAATTTCATCTTCTGCCTCAGGATTCATTGTCTTTCCCTTATATTTCATAAATCACTTATCAGACTGCGGGTTTCACAGCGACATATGGACCAGTCCTGCTACCTGTGGGTCCTTTTTGGGCCTCAACGTTCGGGGTGATCTAGGAATTTCCAGTACCTCTCCCACCATTGGCATTGGGCTTGGCGCGACGTTCTTGGCTGTCGACATTACACTGCTCAAAAGGTCCTGCATCTCTTTCGGTAATATTGCAAACGCTGGATTTGCTCTCGAAGCTTCGAAGTTCAACGGGCCCATACCTACTTGATAGCATGATAACTTAATTCTCAAGATGCCACAGGTTGTTCAGCGGATGACCAACCATGATTTGTAGGCCTGTTGAAACTCAAAGTCCCCCTTATTTGGGTCATTAATGCGAGATTTACGGTAGATCATTCTAAATCTAGCTCTTAGCTCGTATCTTAATTGCTTTCCGCCTGCTCTTTTTTCCTTAACTCAGACATCTTGTCATGAATAGTGACACCAACGGTTACTTCCTTGTCTATCCATGCAGCAGCGTAACCCCTTCTGTGCGACTGCGATCCTTGTGACATACCGACCCTGCACACACCACTGTTGTCATGCAGCTCCCTAACATACTGTTTTATAGTTCCGCACTCTCTTTCAACTGTCTAGAGTGGTGAGACTATCTCCTCTTCGGCTAGTCAGGTGGTCGCACCCCCTTGGTGCACCGCTATCGTGTCTTGGCAAACAACCCATGACACGGTCTCTATTATTGTCACTACACACGTTGCTGGATGCGGCGCGCTCTCCTGATTTCCCTCAAGAGTGAGGTGCGGCATTAACCACGACATTCAACCAACTAGCTCGCTGTCATACTCCTCCAATCCATCCTCAGGTTTGCGTGTATCCAGCTAAAAATTCCCAGGTTTTTCGTTCAGAAAGTCTTCCTTTAGTTCCTTTTCCAGCTGTTTAATCTCTGCATCCAACATCATATTGTTCATTCTCAGTAGTACCTTGTTTCTTTCTAGTTCGTGAAGTTGTGCATTCCCTTGCCAAATGGCTTCCTGAATCCCTTCATACTCGTCTTTGCGCGGTCTTGTGAGTTCTTCAATCCGGACTTCGCACACTGTTCTCTTCACCGACATTGCTACATCCATGGCCTTCTGCAGGGGTTCTTAAGGGACCTCAATTCTTATACCATTTTGCAGCCTCAAACTTGACTTCACAGCTAGGTTCTTGCATAGCGCCATATATGCCCATCTGACCACTGGGATGCGTAGGTCCCCTTTTGTACATTGTGTCTTCTGTCTCCTATTCATGACTTCACATACCTTGGCGAATGCTTCCCTCCTCACACTTGGTAGTGTGATCCTTGTATTTTGCCAATGCACCCTGTTCGGGCTTGCTATTGTAATACTACTGCATGCTAGAATAGTCTATTAGGTATATGTTTGTACCCATCGGCAAAGGTGTGCTTGCAAGCTGTTCTGCCCTTTTCAACCAATCCTCCTTAGTTGGGGTCTTCCAAAACATACGCGTATCATCCTACAAAATTCGCTCCAACTTCCCAAACTTCCTTGATATGTCTTCCTCCATTTCGCGGGTGCTGTGCGCAGCGCCCATGTTAATGCATCAAACCATTGTTGCTGAGGCACTCAGGCTCAAATTCTTCCAGAAAGTCTTCTACCGCAAATACCCATCATATAGTGGTAAGTCGCGCACCTCTGTAGTCACATAGCATAGTGATCTTATCAATGTATTGTAATTAAGCGTCATTACCCAGTGTGACCAATTTTTCCATTTTTCAAGTTCTTCATCCGAATTTGAGGTACAGGAGCTGTTGCGCTCCCATGAAATTCGTCCATTAGCCATTGGATTCATCGAATCTTGTTCGCGCGCAGTAATCTGGTAAATGCAATCTAGCTTGTCATCACTATCATCTCAGCACACTGGCTCAGTGTAGCATGCTCCTTCGACTGGATCTAGTGGAACTACTACATGTAGGGACTTTTTCTCAAAAATCATCTTTCGCTTCTTCAGGTTGATAAATCCATTCATATCTATGGCCCAGTCTATTCCTAGCAACGCGAGGTAAGGGTTGCTATCATCAACAATCTCTATCACCTCAAAGTCTGGTTGCATGCTCGCGCCTTTGATGTCCATTGTTACCCCTTGCAACCTTCCCATGGGCAAGATCTTTTGTTGGTTTGCCATCCGTAACCGAATCGGGGATCACTACAACGCGGGCCTGCCCATGCGTTCACATGTCTGCTTTGGTAACAAATTTGTGTCTGAACACAAGTCTAGGATTACCTAATACATTTCATTCTCACCAATATGTGTTGTCAAACTCATTTCCCTCTAGGTGCACAATGCATGCCTTCCCTGCTCCGGACTACACGTGGTTCATCTAACCCTGCGCACCTAGTGATCAGGTCTTGTAGTCATTTCACTGCCTTATTGTCACATAGTAACTTCATGCATGTCTCTAAAAAGGTAGTAAGCATAGAAGGATCCATTCCTGGCTTTGGTTGATCCTTACTACCTGAAGTAGAGGCCTTTGTGTAGCTCTTCTTAGCTTCCATAAATGTCTGCTTTGTGCATACCAAGTCAAACTGAGGTTCCTTTGTAGGAGCCTTACGAACCCATGTATCTTCCTCAGGCTGCTTTCCCTTATCTTCCCCTGTGGTTGCACCACTCTTGAGCACCATATTCACATTTGGGTCTTCTTTGCGGGGTTCAGACCTCATCATTTGAATATTCTACGTTGGAGTAGGCTAAAGTACCCCTTTCTCTCACATCTACATGATCAATGTAGGACAATCTACTGCTTCATGATTGAACTAAGTACAATATGAACAAGATATTCTCATTGGGTTGGTGTAATCACGAGCGTAGCGTCCTAGTCCTCCGCAATTGTAATAGATTAACTGTCCTCGGCCTCTTCCTTGTCCCATTACTCCTTGTCCTCGACCTCGCCATTGAAATCCACCACGCACCATTCCCGATGTTGGGTCAAGGGCTCACTTTTCTGTCTACATTCGATAAGCTAGGGTCTGATCCATCATTAACTCATATCTTTGACATGTACACTCATCGTGGCTCACTGATCTACAAAAATTACAAAACAGTTGTTGGGGAGTCTATGTATACTTCTGCAACAAATGACAGTTGTCCGTCGTGTGCTTTCCTCCCACCTGATAGATCGCGCACTAGAGCGTGGGTGCCACACCTGGCCCTACCTATGCCTCTAGTCTCAACAATATTGGTGCCCCTCCTACCAAGTAGTTCACGAATACTGGACATTGATCCTTGTTGTGGCCCTGGCCTTTACATTTTATGCAGCACACTTCTTCGTGCGCCTTTGGCCGTGACACCCTATCTTGCTTCAAACTCTACATCTCCAACCATAAGCTCTGTAGTTGTGCATGGATCTATTGGACTCCCAATCCCAGATCCTGTATCGGCGTTTCATGCAAACTCATCACCATTTCCGGAGCTTCGGCCTGGGTTGAAAGATTCTGCTATGACAACGTCATCCTCAGGTGTGGCATCAAAGATGCCACGAACCACAAGTGGTGCTACGCATCCGTTAGCATCATATTAGCCTTGTGGATCATACTCTTCAGTCTCTGATCTAGATCCTAGAGGGCCTCACCTGGAAGCATTGCAATCTCTTTAAATCTGATGATTCACTGTGCCTCTGATTTCGGCCAGCTAAATTCTCTATTCAACACATTCTAGATCTCTACTATTCCTGCATTTGGGTGATCATTCAAGTGCTTGATATACCAGGTCAGCGCGTGATCCTGCAATGTGATCACCAATGTGGCCTTCTTAATTTTGTCATCCGTGACTCCTTGGGCTTCCCACACTGCTCTTACCATGAACTAGAACTAGTTTGGATCCTCATTCCCTACTCCTTTGAATACGGGTAGCTTGATTATGCTCACCATGCTGAACTGTGGGTTTGGTGGAGGCGGGGTGGTTGAAGATGGAGGTGAAGTAGGTGAAGTGGGTGATGGTGTAAGTGGAGGTGATGACTGCAGAATGTGCTACCTTATCAAACTGACCACACTTCGATCCCCTTGTAGATCTTTTTGCTCCATGCCATTCCAATCATTAATTTATTCGCATAACCCGCTTCTCATATAACAACATCTTAATCCAGGTATTCAGGGATTTGATGTACCTACCTCGGGGTCCCTTGAGAAAACACCGTTCTGCTTCATTATAGCTCACGGTTGTGTCTATTGTGAACTCAGTGATAAATCCCCCTATTATCTGGTTGAGCCAATGGTCCACGGCTCGCGCGATCTTATCCCTGATGCCTCTAGTCTGCGTACTAACTCCAGAGTCCACACTATTGGTTGATCAAGCTTGTATCTTCCCTGGCTATCGACTAACCTCGCGATCCAATCACACAACTCTAAAGAGAAGGTTGCGAAGAATATCGCGTGGATTTACGTATATACGTAGTGATCCAGCCACCTCTTCTTGGATATCTGTGGAGTCCTATTTTCATGTGTTACGAACTCGTGAAGCTTATGATCCAACCAATCTTAAATTTCCTTCTTCGTAGGGTTTTAGTGTTCCGACTTGAGGCAGATCCCGGTCCTGGCAACGAAACCATTTGTTGGCTTATTAGGGCCTGACCCAGGTTTAGAAGTGAGTTAGCCAAACAAATCCCAACACTACTGGTCCTTTCAGCAATAGTCTGCGGTGCGTGGACTGAGGTCTCACCCGAGGTAGTATGGGAGGGTGTTGGAACCAGGTTTCCACAGCCTTGGGATGTCTTGATGGGTCTTGGAAGGCTTGTGATCCCACTCTATGCGCTACGATACTTCTGTGTGGCTTAAATGAAAAGCGCGAATGTTCTTTACCCTTTACTGTGCTTATTATTATTATAGATCTTGAATTAAATTAAGTGGGCCCAATACTTTCAATTACCATTCAACATAAGCAGACATGCACACAATCATAAACTGTAAACAGATGCATAAATAGAAATATAGAAACAGATACACGATGTTCCTAAACCACCTTATCCTTATTAATGCTTTGTCCAGTTACAATTCACTTCCTACCCTGCACACATAGCTGTAGGGGTCCGCGCACACAGCTGCGGATTCTACTAGGCCTTCGCGCACACAGCTGTAGAGCCTTTATCTATTCTAATACCCTAGATACAGACTTATAGACATTCTATTACTCACTAAGACTTTTCATCGCTAAAACCTTCCTTTACATCTTAGAGCTTTGCAGGTCAACTCGCTTTACATTACATTACATTTTTTAAGCGCGGACAACCCTTTGACTTGACTTATTACAATTCGCGCTCCGTGCACTTCGCGAAGCCTTTACAATGCCATTACCCAAAATTGTGGGCTTTAAGCCCCAAAACCGTTATGCGGGGGATCCGCTACCCAACATCACCCTTGATGGATAAGTTGGAGGATGATGTACTGGCCATAGGTTGACTACCACTACCCTTTTTCCTGGCTGCCCTAGAATGGTTTCTAAAGACAATTTTAATGTCCTCATAAAGTAATTGGTAGATATATCCTCCTGCTATCATATGTAAGGTATCCAGAAGATCCTCCCTTACTCCTCTAAGCAGGACCAACTTTAGTGACTCAGGATCATGTGTGCACCTGGCCCTTTTGTAACTGAGCTAGAATCTTTCTTCATAGCCTTCTAGGGATTCATCCTGGCCCTATGGTCATCCTAAAAAGCTATTTTTTAGTATCCTTTGACCTACAGTAGTCCCTATATTTGTTGTTAAAATTTTGTTGCATATTAGCCCAAGTTGTGATGCTATCTCCAGGTAAACCCATGAACCAGCGCAATGTTGCATCGTTGAGGGTAGATGGGAACAATTTTAACTTTTTTCTCATCATCTGTATAGTCAAGGTTTGACATTTAACAACAAACTCAAATAGGAAAGTGTCAGGGTCCTCTGTGGTTAGGCCATGGAAGTGAGGTAGAGCAGAGGGGCTTATATTCTTCATCTTAGTGTCCCCATTGGTCTCCCTGATGGGGAAGGCACCCTCAATTATCTCTCTATTTCCTCCGCCATTTTGATTTTCAGCCATTGATTCAGTAGGAATGGGTTCTTCCTCTTCTTCTTCCCCTATAGGTTCCTCAAATACATAAGGTTTCTCACCTAAAGGGTCTTCCATTCACCATCATTGAAGAAGAGAGAAGGTTGATTGTTGGCTACAGTGGGGGTATTTGACAAGAATTTCCCTGAATTGTCCCTATTCCTACGAGGCATGAAAGGAAATGTTTTTGGGTTGGTTTTTGTAAGATTTTCTTTAAAGCTAGAAAGTACTTGTAGAATGGAAAGGAAATAAGATAATGACAAATGAAAGAAAGAAAGAAACTAGATTAATTTTGCATAAATAAACTAATGGAAGAAAATTGAGGATAAGAAGTAGAAGAAAAGAAAGTTGAAGACTAGAAGTAGAAGAAAAGCAATAATTATTTCTACTTAGACACCTCCCGACAACGATGCCAAAAAGTGATGAGCCTAGGTATTCTAACAAGAATGTTGGAACTCCCAGGGCTACTAGCTTTACTTATCAACCCAGGGTTTGTACAAACTTGGAGGTGACAGTGCTATATGCACAAGTAAAAGTGAAGGTACTGCCTGTTGTCACTACTCATCTGGAAAGAGACCCTAGGGGTTCCAAGCTAGACTTCTATAGGGTCATAAGAAGCTTAACTCTTTGATGGAAGAAGAGAAAATATATCCTAAGGGAGAGCTACTTCTATTGCAATATTGAAGAAAACAACATGAAATGCTAAACCATACAATAACATAACTAACTATCCAAACAATTGTGCTAAGAAAAATTTCTAAATTAACATTAGTCTAATGCTAATTATCTAAGTTGCAGAAGTAAAGAGCATCAAAACTATCCTAAGGTGTAAGGAAAGAACTAAACTAACTCAACTTTCAAGAGGAAGAGTAGTCAGAGGACGAAATCAGTGAAAGGAGGATGTGAGGGAGCAATAGTGCATAAGAACCATTGAATTAGTCAGGTGAAAGGAAAATGAACGGAGATCGGATCACAGGAGGTTACGTAGATAGATGGGCGAATAGGGTTAATGAACAAGATGAATGATGGAGATTGTATCGCGAAGACTTAAGTGAATGGATGAATGAACAAGGTAACAAAGCAGATGAATGGTTGAGATCTGATCACAGAGATTCTAAGTTAATGGATGGACGAACGAGGTTAACAGGAGATGAATGGTCAAGATCCAATCATGAGGGATTAAGTGAGTGGATGGATGAATGAGGTTGACAGAGCAATGAACGACTAGATCTTATTACGTGGATGACGTCAAGAGATGGACGACGAAGGTCGCATCATGGGAAAAAGAAACATGTGGAAATGATGGAGCGGGTTTCTACAACGATAAGCAGTTTCTCGCGTGCCCTCAAGGGTTTAAGCTGTATTTTAAAATTTCACGTGATTAGCCTAACTGCGTGACACATAGCATGAGAATACCACTTTTCTCGTGTTCTCTCGGGTTGATAATGGCCATGCACTAATCCACGCGAGATTGCGTGATAACCATTTGATCAAGTGGGGCTAATCAATGGTGGAGATCGGCCAAGATAGTTGGTGATTGGGTGAAGCAATAGCCATCGAATCAAGTGAGGCAGATCGATGGTGGGGGTTTAAAGCACCTAAAGTGATCGGGTGACGTGATAGCCATTGGATCAGGTGAGGCAGATCGACGGTGGGGAGTTAAATTGCATAAAGTAAGTGGAAGACTTCAAGTGAGGCAACAGTTAGAGGAAATAATGAATTGGACGATGATTGTGAAGCTTTGTTGTGGATTGGATGAAGAGGGAGCGATGCTTGAAGAACGTGCTGAAGGAGGTTTCAAAGGGAAAATGACAGAAAAACATAGTGAGGTGAACAAGTAATTGAATCAAATGACAAACTCCTTAGCTCATGCGAGAACCAGAAACCTGTGTTGTTGGGGCTGCTGAAGGGTCCCTTCCTCAAGTCATGGTCCTAGAGGGAGGAGAGGAGGTAGAGACACCTGCACAGAGCCTGATAGTGATCTTTTTCCTCTAACTAACCTATGAACTGAAAGAAGGTGTAAATGGAAGTAAACTGAAGCAAATGCAACTACTGAAGTAGCTGAGCAAAAAAACCATGAATCATCTGTGCTATATTGTTGTAATGGAAATGTAGCTATTTAAACAAATAAACAGAAAACCATGAATCTACTTAAGCAAATGAACATAAACAGGAAGCTATGCTACCTAAACAAATGAACAATGAAATCCAGGAAACTATGCTAGCATACATGTACAGTAAAGAGGAGCTTTGGCTGCTTGGGTTGGGCCCTAACCCAAGAGCTTTAGTCCTTGGAGTTAACTTAGAGATGGCTTAAACATAACTCAGTCTTATTATAAAAACCATGGATTACAGAACAAACTGTCACAAGTTTTTGCAACTCAGAAATAAAATAGAGTTTTACAATAGAAGTCTGAATCCTAATGAGGTCCTAAGCCTCTCTACTTATACATCTGGTAAACTGGTTTATGTCCCTTTCACTTGCTCGACTATCTTCTAGTGTTCAAAATGAGGGCTACTTGCACTGCGATGATGGAGGAATATTCGAATGGAGGGGTAGTAAATGAGGATGATTTACCTCCTATAATTACTCTCCCTTGTCCCATTTGAGTTTTGACCAAGATATTTGCTATAGTTCCTTGATTTTATCCTTTATGCTGTAGTTTTCCTTGCTTTTATCCTTTATTCCTGCATTACATGCACTTTAGACCACAAAGCCAAATATCCAATTCTATCTCATTTCATAAACAAAATATAAAAAAAAGTATGCAATAAGTTGCGAGAATAACTGGTTTGACTAAGCTAGGAGGTGAATTAAGGCCAATACAATTACTCAATGATGAGGCTCATCAACCACCTCAACCCTCAACCAATGGTTCCACCTCACAATCAGACATCACCAACACCAACCAGATTGGTCTCTACCTATTGGGGCTTTCATTTTTTAGGATATTTTATGGAGAAAGAGGCTACTAGCAAGTGGCAGAAGCAGTGATTGGGAAGTAGTGGAGTTGATAGTCGAAGAAGGACAGGAGACTGAAGAAAGACTAGAAGTTACGGAAGTGTGGTGGGAATGAGCAGAAAGTCAAGCGAAGAAAGAGTAGGAGCATTCGAGGATGATGACAACTTAGCAAGGGAGAAGGAACTGGAAATTTGGGTTGGTGGAAGAAAATAAAAAGCAGAGAAGAGAGCAGAGAAGGGGTTGGTCGATCTTGGGTTATGTTATTCCCTTCTCAGTGTGTCATGGAGATATGAGAACAACTTCATGATTCTATTTGTATGAACTTATATCTCATCTGCAAGAGCTCTAATGTTGAAGAACAGGTTGTGAGTCTGATGCAATGTGCTCCTGTTTTTACTAATGAAGAAGACTGTTATGGATTTATAATGTGTTCACTGTGTATTATTTTGGCTATTTAAAAACTTTATGTATGCATGTGTTAGGTAGTTTCTCTTCTATATTATGAATGAGTTGTTATGATCTGTTTGTTTTGGATGATAAGTTAATATCCCTTACTAGATGTATTGTGATATGGTTTCCTTGATATCAGATTCCAACCCTATGATAACTTAGGTCATAGCTTGCCTCGGGTGAGACTCCTTATCTGTCCTGGGTAAGGTGAAAATGTTGGACATGGTCCTAGACTACAGCAGAGGCTTATTGGCCCCTGTGCCTGAACCTGGGGTCTTAAACCTATTTCTATTTCTGAACCAACAAATGGTTATAAATTCAAAATGATGGTTTGAAATATTGTATCGAGGATCTATAAGAAGGAACTGCAAAACTGGTGGGATGAGTACGTGGATCAGTTTGTTTGACAACAACCTCAACTCCATCATCGAATTGTTGCAAAACTGAAGGATGAAATATTGTACTTAGAATATGTGAGTGATCAATACGAGATATACTAGAGCAAGTGTCTAGTTGAAATTTACAATTGGTTGCAAAGATTGCAGGTGAAAGGGAGTTCCAATAGACAAATGTTGTCTCGGCGCAACTGGACCCAAGCACATCTCACTGCGCTACATTGTCTTGATATTGATCTGACAAGGGTAGTAGATTTCTTGGTATATACCACCTTAGAAGGGTACATTGTTGAGTTCCTGGTAGAAAACCACTAGTCCTTTTCAAATGTTGAATTTGTGTTCTGAGTGAGGCTGTGAGGGAAGCTGCTAAAAGAAATAACTCTTTGGATCAATATCTTAATGGTGGAAGAGAACTTACTCATATTCCAAAGTCAAAGCATGGTAGCTTAAGCCCCTGGTACTGGGGGAAGAATCTAAGGGGAGGGATTATACCAAGTGGGGAACTATGAGGCTATTAGGAGGATGGATGTAGACAAGTCATGAAAGGCCAAGAATCTGAGACCGCAGATAACAGAGAAATTGTAGGAAAGGGTCATGAAGACGATTAGAAGGAAACAAGAAGGATTGCACCAAGTAGGAGAGGTGTTTAGAAGCCTAGAGGGAGGAGACAAGATGGAGGAATATGTAGTGAGAGGAATGGAAATGACCAAGACCACTGTGGGTTCAGGGGCGGTTTAGAAGGTGATAGGGAGCCACTTTCACTAGGGGACAGGCTGGATGGAAAAGGCCATGTTGATTCGGGGGAAGGCATAGATGATGGCATGCATTTTGTTATGCGAAGATTTTTTTTTGAATATCTTGTGTCCAAAACTAGTAACGATCTTCCTCCCCGAAGCTCAGGTAGGGTCTTCCCCAAGCTTCGCCTAGTACTCTATAACAATCCTGATAAGTTTATTTCTAAGTTGATAAAAAATATAAGAGTTCATAGTGTGCATGTTAAATATAAATCTAGTTATAGTAAAAATGTGTTGTAGCTGCTACAACAACACCCAATATGTTTGGGCATATGCCCCATTTTGGGTCCCACCCTGCGCTAGCCCATTTTGGTTTTGATTAGGTGTTCAACTGATTCTACTCCTTGCTACGCCTCCTATAAAATCTTAATGTTGGGCCCATTCATGCACTACATGTCGCACCCACACATCGTATGTTACCTCAACCAAACTCATGATCACATTAGGGTTTGGAAGGTGTGTTGCATCTAGGGTGTATTGGAGTCTCTCATGACTTCAAGGCTTTTGTTTCCATAATTCACATCGCAATCAATGGAGGAATTGTGTGTGGATGGGTGAGACTTCAATATGTCTTTCCTTATGATTGACCAGATTAAGGTTCAAGGGAAAACCTAGATTGTCAAAATAAGGGTTCCCTTCATGCTTTAGCATGCTTCATATACCCCCAGGGGCGCACTGTAATTGACATTGTATAACACCATGGTGAATCGTTGCGGATTATATTCTCCTAGGTTCATGGTTGGTTCCCCATCTCAGCATGCACATTAGGGTTTATGAGAGTCATGAATTTCCCTTAGCATCTTTGTAACCCTAGGTGCATGTCATTGAATGCCGATCTTGCTTTGAAATAGTCCTCACTCACTAGGGTTTATGGGAAACATTTTGTCGATGGCACTACCTCGCCATCATCCTCATCCCTTCCAAATGTATTCGGACATGAAACCTCAGAGGATCAAATAAATTTGTGACCTTGTCTAACATCATCTTATCCTCTAGTTGCATCACCACAAACATGTGTTGGCACTGAATGAGCATCATAACATCATCTTGGCATTGTTGTGATTCATTTCTATGACTACACTAGGGTGGGAAGGGATGTAGGTTTTAACCCCGTACAGAAATTACCTGCATACGAATTCTAAATCACAGGAAAAATAAAAATGCAAGAGCATAACACATAAAACACATATACACAGAGATTTCCCACTAGATCTCAAAACCGAGACTACCAGCTTGATTT